>BDJD01003605.1:90808-118812 GCA_002564525.1 Rosa multiflora | reverse complement strand
AAAAGATTCTGGAGTCCACCAGAGATAAAAGAGAATAATCTCAATTTTATTGATAAAAGATGATAAGATGCGTTCTGCAGCAGCAATAAGAGAAAAATACCCTAGGGCGACTAACATCGAAACCCTAAAGCCCATGGATAAAAACGAAAACAACCCAAAAATAACTAGGAAAACCAAAAACGGATAAAATAGAAAAATGCAGTTTTGAGGCCCTAAACGACCTCGAAAGTCCGAAAAATGCTACAGCTCATGGCAAAGCGATGAGTCTTGTTTCTGGCCCGATTCCCTTTCCGGAAAGGTAAGGTGCGTCCCCATCGGACTCCGGAAGCCCATTTCAAGTCTACTAGTCACTTTTGGTTTTCCTCCTTTAGCACGATCCAATTGTTCTTCAAATTGGACTGCCATCTGTTCTGCATCATTATTTTACTTTGGTTTATTAAAAAAAAAAAAAAACACAGGGCCTTTAAGAGAAGCAAAAGTACATAGTAACAAAGTTAGGGGCCTCAAGGTTGTTAAATATTTCAAAGTGATCATGGGCAATGTGATTGAAGCTATATAATGAACATTGATCAAACCAGAATGAAAACGATATTAAAGTTCACGTACAAATCAAATTACAGTAGTAAATAGCATTTTTCACATGAAAATGAGATTTTCCGGGAAAAAAAAAATTTGTTTATTGCAAATCAGCTGTGATTTTATAAATTGGACAAAAAGGGAGTTAATTTGAAGGAGCTACCTGTTGAAGATGTTCAGCCATTCCAGATTATTATGCGCATGTGTGCATGCAAACAAAGAAACCCAGTTCCAACAAAGATTATGTTATCCGATAGGAATATGCCATGATGATTATTCAGTAAATCCTTAAATTAACCAAGGATACATGTTAAATACTTGCTATTAGCTATTCTTGATAGTACATATTTGGTCAATTTAGTTATACAGGCTCATAGTCTGGGATACATGCAATGAACATGTACCAAGGCATCTAAGTAAATAGCTATTTTCATCAAAGTAAATCCCAACCATGTTAGTACATATTCTTTGTATCATATATTGGAACAATTTTCAGCATGTTAAACCTGGAAAATTCTAGTATATGTTGACATATGTCATACATCAAGTTTTTTGAATATCTTAGACCGTCGGATTTAATTAAAAGTTGAATATATCTAATGGTCATGAATATTCAATAGTGGTGACCTGCTTACCAGGTAGCCTGTATAAACTTTTTTTTTTCTTTTTCAAAATTCTGAATTACATATCTACAATGAAATTAAAAAAAAAAACCCTAGAATTGAAAAAGAGGAGAAGATGAGGAAAAGAGGAAGAACGACAGTTTGTTCTTGTACAAAGTGAGAAAACAAAACCCTTTATGTTTCATATAAATTGGATGATGTGATTCAAGGTTTGTGTGATTTGAATTGGATGATTATGTGCAATATTGACCAGGATTGAAGAGGCGCCACAGGGAACAAAGTGAAGAGGAGAAAAGGAGAAGAAGGAGGTCTGCGTTCGTAAGTTGAAGCTTGAATATCTGGTTTTAGAAGCAGAGGCCGTCAATATTATCATGGTTTCATTGTTTGGGTAGACCTTCATAGCCCGCTTTGCTAGACCATAATCCTCCTCCAACTTCGGAAATTGAAGATACAAAGGTTTCTTCGCATCAGCAAGAGCCTGACAGAACAAATCAAGGTCAGTATGAATATGCAAGAATGCAACATTCCAGCACTATTAAACTTGAAGTCAAAAACTAATTTCAAAATCATAAAGAATTCAGACAAATTTAGACAACGAAAACCAAGTAAAACACTAGAGGGTGTAATTTTATCTGTTTCCAGCTGCAGTCAAATTAAATATCAAGTTTGTCATTGTAAGTTTTGAACTCTATAGGAACAACAACAAAAATCAGTAGCTAGTAAGCCAGACTAGATGAGGTTACCATATTGACCGAAGTGGGTGTCTTTTATTTGTTCCAGCTCTGCTCAATTTCATTGTCATGTTTTTAGTTGCAATTTTTTAACCTAAGATCTACACAACCCTACCACTATCGAAATGGCACCAAAAGGTCGCTGCACTTCGAAATCAGCTTGGCCTGTAATATCTAATGTATTCCATCCATCCCTTGACAAAATAAACATGAATACTGACACTGTGATTTCCTATAATGCTTCAGTCAAATTAATTCTTTGTAGTTCTGAATGAACATTCAAATTCTTTAACAATTACGAAAGGGATCCAAATACCAGAAACCATTGTGACAATTAATATGCATTCTTCTGGATACGTTTTTTATGTGTTTTATTGTCCTCTCCTTTTTTTTATAATGTTTTTATTTTATTTTAGTAGTCTTTTGTTTCTCACTTTTTGTACAGTTCTACGTTAAGTTCATATGATTTTAAGAATATGATCTAATATATATGAAGCTTTTACTAGTTTTACATTGCTTTCATCTCTTTAATTGGTCCTCTGTTTTACTCTATTAATTACTAGTTGGATTTATATTGTTCTCTATGTTTTAAAAGGATGGTCAACATTTGTCAAGTGAGTTTCCGTGTTGTTCTTCTGGTCTTGTTCTTTTTAGGTGAGAAGCAGGACCAATTCTTATCCCAAAACCAAAAACCTAGCAAAGACGCAGAACTGATTAGTTCACTTACTGAGTCAAACAATATCACATGAGAAATATGGTTCTTAATGCATGAATCTGCTTCTAAATACATGGTTCTTAATTTGCATCTAAAAAACCAGCAGCAGATAAAAACATGTATCTGCTTCTTAACAATAATGATCTGGAAAAAAGAAGAAGAAGAAGAGTATAACCTTTTATTCTTTCAAAGCTACTAAAACACACCTGGAGGTAGACACCTGGGAAGCTGAGCTACTTCAAAACTTCAAACCGAAAAAGAAAGAAGCAGTAAATGTACATTGATCACAGGGGCATGAACACAGAAAGCACTACTTGGTAACCAAAAGCAAAAACAACTTCTCACTTAGTTAAGAAAAACAAAACTTACCAGTGATCAGAAGCAAGCCAGAAGAAATCTGTTTCAAAACGACAACCCCCAAATACCCTAATGATCAACACAGTTCCAAGCCCCATTCCTACAAACTCCAAATATCCTCCAACATTGCTCCGATTAGGTACACAGGTGCTGCAAGTAAAACCAAAAGCAACAAAAGATCAGAACTTTCAGAATCAGATTAATCAAACACGAAAATTAGGTCAAAATATTGTTCCAATTTCAGAGTAAAAAAAAAAAAAGAAACAAAGTTTATAATTTTCATTATCAAACTTAAAAGCTGAAAGTTCATCGCTGTAATTTAAAAAAAAAAAAAACAAAAACAAAAAAGACCAATTTTTTTGGCCATCAAATGTTCCATTATTTGGTTTGCCGTAGCTAATAATCTTGCGACAGAAACTTTTCTATCTTGTCAGGGGATAATAAATTGAATAAACTGTGAATTATTTCCTTCTTATGTACTCAAGTTAGAATTGCACGGATCCCCCTTTTTTAAGCTCTAGAAACTAAAAGATGCAGTCTGATACAACTATGAACAGGTTGGCAGCAAAAGAACAGGCAAGTCCTCCACTCTTATTTATGTAGAATAGCAAGCTGATCATGATTTCATGGTAAAAATAATTTGTGATATTCCCAAGAACATACTCTCAATAAACCTTATTATAATTCATGATGAAGAACACAAACAACATGTGCATTTCCTAATGACTGGTGCATCAAAAAAAACTTAACTGGAAGTAAAAAGTACTCGATGCAACATGCAAGCATACCTCATTTTCAACCAGAAACTTTGTACTCCCCATGAAGAGCATGTGTTCTGCAAAACATATAAACATTCAATATGTCAGTAATGTCTGCATAACAACATTTCACCCTATAAAGAACATTATGAGCATGTGTGCCACAAACCAAGAAAGTGTGCATGCCCTTGTGTTTCCATAGGGTCAGAGAAGCTGCCTATTCTGATGCGCATTGCTGCTGCCGCCTGCAAAGACGATCAAACATCATTATATATCCAATTTAATCAAGGTATGTAGCTGAGTTGAGTTGATAACTTCTTAATCACATTCTGTCTATTGAGTTGTCACAGTAATACAATTTTCCTACCATATATGCTATTTTCATCAATGCAGTGCTGATTTTATCAAGTTACCCCAACAGGGTTTTCAACACTGAAACCAAAATTTGCAAAAACAGCCCAGAAGTTTGACCCTTTAAACACATTTGAACTACTTTTTTGATGTTCTTCGAAACACAACCACCCAGAGGGAGCTGTTTGATCATTACACAATGCATGGGATACATATCCAACCAGAAATCCTTCCTTTATGTGATAACTCGGGGGTAAGTGTCTCTAAACATTCCAACTTTGTCTACAGAAGAAGTTCATAAGCCAGATGAGCATTGCTGAGTTTCAATTTAAATGATGCACCAACCATATTAGTTTTCCATATTTGGGCTATTTTACTTGTTAATTTTTTGGGGCTGTGACCACTACCCAATTTTAGACTCAAAATTGTCCACTTACTCCACTAAGAGTTTTTTAACCCCATCTACCCAATTTAATATTTAAGTACAGTTTTGCCCTTAACTCAATTATTTAATTACATATGCATCTCCTTGTCTCTCTCATCTCTTTCTCTCTCTCTCTCTCTCTCTCTCTCTCTCTCTCTCCCTCCCTCTCTGTGGCAGCGTACTGGGAGTGCGCAGGCGGCGGGGTGGCGCTGGGATGGGCAGGCGTTGGGCTACCCAAGACGTGGGTGTGCTGTGGTGTGCAGGCGGGGTGGCGCTGGGCAGGCCTGCAGGATTCTGCAGCGATCTGTGTTGGGATCTGCGCTGGGGGCTGCGCGGGTTGGCCGGCGCAGGTGTGCTGGCCGAGTGGGTAGGAGGACGATGGTGTCACGCCCCGAATTTAGAATAAAGAAAATTCAAATCTGAAACGCGAGAACAAACACAAGAAAACACATATAGAAAAATTTTCATTTAAACTAAGTAACAAACAAACTAAACTCACAATGTCAATACCGACTCGTTCTTTAGAGTCACATATTACATTACAAATAGTTTACAAATCAAACTGAATGACAATTCAATAATTAAACACACCCACCACAACTCACTACCCAGCGGAAGACTTAAAACTAAGAGCACCATTCCACGTCCACGCCATCGAACGTACACCTCAGCTTTGATAATGATCACTCGATATTCTAACCTGCACAATAAACCCTACACCATAGAATAGTGCACCGGGAATGAACAAAACAAACCCGGAAGCTTTTCAGCCCGTATGAGTAAACTCAAATAAAGTGACTCACGTCATGCATGTTTATAATTTCTCAATTCGTGAGATAAATTAAAGCAACAACATTTAATTCCACCACACAACTAAACATCAAGTTCATATCATATCATCTCAACGACAAATCACACTCACATCCCTTCAACATAAAGCATTTGTCAAAACGATAACCTCACAACTCATTCACAACTCACCACAAGTCTCAAACCACAACCGCACTTACAATTGAATTAAGTAAAATCAGTAATCCCTGCATAGAAACTTAGTTCAGGAGATCATATGAAAACAAACAAAAGAAATCATATAAATCTCTGCATAGAGTTTAGTTCAGGAATTTACATTAAAACAAACAATTCAAAAAGCGATAATCCCTGCATATAACTTAGTTCAGGAGATTACATTAAAACAAACAATACAAAATACAGTAATAGTTTACAAATTAACTACACAAAAATAGAAATGAAAAAGGAAATTAATTAAAGAAATCAACAACTCATGCTAAAACCAAGACTTCACCCTTCAACTCCAAATACACCATCTCCAAAATAACTCGTTTCAAAACTCAACATCGTTACCTCAATCGTAGCCCGTCACCGACTAGGGTTATGGCAGCCGATACACTAGCCTCAATCGTAGCCTGTCACCCGCCCAGGGTTATGGCATCCTATACTCTCAACCAATCGTAGCCCGTCATCCGCCTAAGATTAGAGCATCTGATTCCCTTAACCAATCGTAGCCTGTCATCTGCCTCCCTTAACCAATCGTAGCCCATCATCTGCCCAAGATTAGAGCATCCGATTCCCTCAACTAATCGTAGCCCCTCATCAGCCTAAGATTAGAGCATCCGATTCCCTCAACTAATCGTAGTCCCTCATTAGCCTAGGATTAGAGCATCCGATTCCCTCATACCGGTCATTACGTCGACCCTAAATCCAAAATTCGCAACATACAGGATAGCTTTCTCACGACATGTTCAACAATTCATTATTCAACATCTTACGTGCGGAAATAATAATGAATCCATTCCAATCATCTCATCACTCGATAACACGCCAATCAATATATATATTTCACGTAGATATACATATACGTAGTCATTCACGCAGGAATGACCACTAATACTAACTATAGTTTACAAATTAACTACTCAAAAATCATTTTATATCAAAACATGTTTTAACTTACCCATGAACCGTTGTCGATCAAGTTCATATATTTTAAAACAAATAATTTGTTTCGAAAATGATTTAACAATTAAACAAGTAATTTCAAGTAATAAATAATTCTGTTCCTAAATGAACCACGTGAGATTTACTTACCTCAAATCCAGCTGCGTCTTCACACAAGACCAAGACAAGCACTACCAAATCATCCAAACTCCGCTCACACAATTCCGTCAATCACCTAATCACATCAAGGTCACACTCAACACAACACAAATCACACAATTCACAAAACACAATTATACGACGATCCAATAGTCGGATCGTCATCCGAGACCATCCAATGTCTTCGGAACACTTCTACGATCAATAAATCAAAACTACAAGTCGATCGAACGGCCGAATCCTCACGGATCGAAAACCGAAACAAATCGAAAACCCTAAAACCCTAACATGCTGATACGATCTCCAAAAATTACAAAATATATATCAAAATGCTCGTATCGACGAGTAGATCGAAATTAGGAACAGAAACTGTCCCTGAGGTGGCCGGAAACCGCCGGAAAACACCACCACAGTGGCGGCACCGCCACCGCCCCAAAGTCAGAATTTGGCAAAACTTCCAACACCAAAGTTCTTCATCTCAACTCCAATTGAAGCATTCATAACTAAAACAAAGTCAAAATCAAAGCCATTTGGCCGGAATTTACCTCGCAAGTTTTGAAAACCGATGAACCCTAGATTCCCAATCTTCAAAATTCGATCACCATAGATCAAATCGCTGCAAGCCTTCTTGGGTGTAGCTTCTACTTCCTATGGGCTAGAAAAGCCCTCAAAGTACTCGAGCTATAGTGGCCGGAGCTAGGAGAACCAAGGCCGGCGATTTGAGGAGATTTGCAGCTCGACTGTGCAACTTCTCGGCCTTGTAGCGTCGTCTACGGTGCTTCCCACAACAAATCACCACCACAGACGTGTAGAGGGGACTGAGGAGAGCAGGATTCCCTTTGGAATCGAAGCAAAAGGTGGCCGGAGGAGGAACAAATCGGCCGGCGAAGGTGAGGGGCGAACCTGGGTTCGGGACCGAAGAGAGAGAAAAAATTTCCCATTTCGGAAACTTCTAATTTTTCTGATTTTTTCAGTTCTGGGTTCGTTGATGTCGAGTTTAGGATTCGGGAAGGGAAAAAAAAATAAAAAATAAAAAGAAGAAACCGCCTAGCCGCCCAAATCCTATCCGCCTAAGGCCTCCAATTTGCCGCTACTCGTGCTGGCTGCATAATCCATAATTTCATGCAGCTTCTTTTTATGAACTGCTTATATATGCAGCGACATCCAGAACTCAAGACGTTCCTCCCTCTCTCTCTCTCTCTCTCTCTCTCTATTCATTATGCATTTATTACCTATCTAGCGCTACTCTTGTCAACATAAAAACACTGACTGACGACTTAGGCATTGAAGTAGGCCTCGTCAACGGGTCGGGCCGGGCTTTATTATAAATCGAAGGATCCAAGCCCGTCCATATAAAGTGAGTCTTGCGGGCTTTTTCGAGACGGGCCTTGTGGGCTTTATTTATAATAAATATTTAAAGACACTAATTTTTTTTTTTATAGATCTATATTTATATATCGTACATTCCAAAGAACAACCTCTATCAATTCAAAGAAAATGGGAAAACTGACTATTGGATGTGATTATTACAATAAATTATGCATGTGGTTAAAAATTTAGTCAATTTTACCATAGTTTCGAACCAGATCGGATTGGTCAACCGTAGTCATTTGTATGTTTTCTTGGTTGACCGATGGCATAACGACCGTGAAACGTGCTTATTTTTTTACATCATGTTTGTAAATATTTCATCGATGGATGTGCGTGGACATAAGATAAAAAATTCCAATTTTAATTAAAAATACATTGGTCTATACCAATTTGCCTCCTAAAGTTGTATAACTTATACATTGCATTTAAATTGTTGAGGTTCATTCTAAAGCAAACATGAAGTGGAAAATGAATTTGGAGAAATCAAACGCTCGATGGAGAGATTGTAATGTTTTATGGTGGTTGTAAAAATTTCAGCTAATTTGGTTCTCGTTTCGAATTCGATCAACTAGTTACTCTTATAAACTTATATTTATATATCATACACTCTAAAGAGCAACCTCTATCAATTCAAAGAAAATGGAAAAATCAACCGTTGGATATGATTATTACAATAAATTATGAGTGTGGTAAAAAATTTAGCCAATTTCACTATATTTTTGAATCCGATCGAATTGGTCAACCGTCGTCACTTGTATGTTTTTTTAGTTGACCGATGACACAACGACCGCGAAACATGCTTATTTTTTCACGTCACGTCTGTAAATATTTCATAGATGGATGTGCGTGAACATAAAATAAAAACTTCAATTTTAATTACAAAGACATTGGCCTATACCAAATTGCCTCCTAAAGTTGTATAACTTATACATTGCATTTAAATTGTTGAGGTTCATTCTAAAGCAAACATAAAGTGAAAAATGAATTTGGAGAAACCAATCGCTCAATGGAGAGATTGTAATGTTTTATGGTGGTTGTAAAAATTTCAGCCAATTTAGTTCTCGTTTCGAATTCGATCAACTAGGTCAAACTTACTCTTATAAACCTATATTTATATATCATACACTCCAAAGGGTAACCTCTATTAATTCAAATAAAATGGAAAAACAGGCTGTTGGATGAGATTATTATAATAAATTATAAGTGTGGTAAAAAATTTATCTAATTTCACCATATTTTCCAATCCGATCGAATCGGTCAACCGTAGTCATGACATGTAAAATATATATGCACATATTCTATAATTTCACCATAAGCCAAATTACCACAAATTCACACTCACACAAAGAGACACACACACACACACACACACACACACACATATAATGATGATGTGGCACACTGAATATTTCCAAATATATGTGATGGGCCTTCTAGATTCCCGTCAAAGCTTAACTGCCTTCACTTAAATTGTCATAACTCCTTCTAGAAAAATCGGAATCGTAAACCGTAAAATTATTCAGAAACTAGACACATGGGGCTTTCCGTGCATGTAGCTGCTAATTCCGTTTGAGCAGTTCCCAGTAATTCAGCGAAGTTCGGTTCTAGACATGAACTTGTAAAAGATGTTGCAGATTCCCATCGAAGCAGAACTGCCTTCACTTAAATTGCCATAACTCATTCTAGAAAAGTCGGAATCGCAAACTGTAAAATTTCTCAGAAACTAGAAACATGGGGCTTTCCGTGAATATAGGGTACAACTCTTAATTCCATCCGAGCAGTTCCGAGTAATTCAGCGAAGTTAGGTGTTTTGCACAACAGTTTCTGTGTTACAGATTCTCGTTCAAGCTGAACGTCCTTCACTTAAATTGCCATAACTCCTTCTAGAAAAGTCAGAATTGCAAACCGAAAAATGTCTCAAAAACTAGACACATGGGGCTTTCCGTGCATATAGGGTACAACTCCTAATTCCATTTGAGAAGTTCCCAGTAATTCAGCGAAGTTAGGTATTCTGCACAACAGTTTCTGTGTTATTTATATAATATTTTTTGTTTGCGGGCTTTTACGAGCGGGGCCTAATGGGCTTTTACAGGCCCGCCCTAGTGGGCTTTTGGTGGGCCGGGCTGGGTTTTTGAGGTCTTTTGTCTGGCCGACCCATTACCCACCAAGGCGGGCTTTTGTGGGCTTTTTGATCGGCCGGGCCGGGCTTTTGGTCTTCAGGGCCGGCGGGCCTCCATCGGCCCACTTGATCCACGGGCTTTTTGATGAGGCCTACATTGAAGGAGTAGAGACTGCCAATGCAGTTTTCCTCTTGACGCTAGTGTATTTCATTTGACAGATTGTGGCCTCACTTACCTAACTAAATCAACTGAGACTTCGGAATTGTGTTTGCAACAATATCAGATCTCCTTTGAATCTTGAGCATTAACATTGGCGTCATTTGTGAGAAGGATAAGTGCTTATGTCATTGATACAATCGATGACTAGTTTAGAGTCTTCTACTACATGAATCTGTCCATAATCTTTGCCTCGCGCAGTGAGTAGATCAAGAGCTTCAGCAACAGGGGCATATGTTGCACCAATTCTTTTTCGCAACAGGGACTATCACGATGCAGTAGCTAAATATTTATTTTATTTTTTCGTAACCTGCATAAAAGATGTGTCAAAAAGTTAGTCTTGACGTGGCAGCTTCTTATTAATATCCGAACAAGATCCTAGCAATAATTTGTTCGCAGCGGTTGTATTTGAGGCACTGGAACTTTTGAAGTATCATCAGGAAAGCTTGCAATAATAGGATGCAAATATTGTGACGCTCCGAACCAAGTGGAGGTGAGACTAGGTATCTAACGCCTAGTCCGAGGTGTCAATGATAGAAAAGTAAAACGAAATTAAAAACATTACCAAATACATTTTCAGAAATCGTCGACAATAAAACATTTGAAAAAACAAAACTCAAATAAAGAGAAATTACATCTCACTCTCAAATCTAACTCGCTCTTATCTTCTGTAATCCTTTTCGAAGTGTCATAAACAAAAGCAATGTCTGGCTAGTCTTCTCAATCAATGTGTCCTAAGGATTGAAAAATCAAAAATATCCTTGAAATTTCGGCGATATTTTGTGGCATCCTATGGGAGGGGTCCCACAGCGCTGTGACCTCGAGCCAATGAGAAACCGACATGTCACGAATGACATCCCGATAACTCATTAACCTGAAATCGTAAGGCATTTTGGGTTTAGTTTGTTGGTTTACAAAACATTTTCTTTGAGCAAATCATTCTAGCAACCGAACAATATATTTTCAAAAGCGAAATTTAAATGGGCTATAAGCTTTGGGCTTACAATCGGAGCCCAACTTGAAAACAATTCACTATGTATATACAAGTATGAGAGATGAGTCTCAGGGTTACGAGTCTCTCGAATTTTTTTAAATAAGAGAGTAGGGAATAAATAAATAAGTTTATAAATAAGCGATTTTAAAGTCCGATAAAAGTCTAAAACCTTCATTTGATAAAACTGAAGAGAAATTCACCAAACCAGCTTCCTTTGCACGCTCCTCGACTACATGCTCGAAACCTACACACTGTTTAGGGGTGAGCTTTCGTCCTCGCTTGCTCAATAAGGGCCGATCTTACCATGCTAGGTTTGCAAATAATATAGTTGAAAATTATGTACTGCATAGTATTGGGCACCTTTATCGAAAACATTTGAAAATGCGGCAACCACAAACATTTATTTTCTTTTATCAAGCATATATATATATATATATAGTATGCTAAATCAACCTGAGCTCAGAGATACTCACCTACAAGATTTCCAACTCACCTATGACCGAAACTCTAGTTTCTTATACAAGGCAAACCAGGCCAATTGCCAATCATAGTCAAAATCCATTAACATGTATTCCTCACTTTCCTTACAGACTATGGGCAGCGAGAGTGTCCATTTACTGGTCCAACGCCATTTGACATCACTGTCGATTTTCCTACGTACACTACTAAGGTGACACGGGCTCGACACAACATATGGTTATATCGCCCCTCTAGAAGTTCACGCTTTCAACACCGTTGGAAGCATCGCTCCCTTCACTCTCAGGTCACAACAATCATATCATATCTCATCATAACAAGCAATTGTCTAGCCTCGATTTTCATTTACTTTGGACAATTAACAATTAATGCAATAAAAGTCATCGAGGCATCAACTATGGCATCCACAATTGTTTTGCAGGCAACATAATAGTATATAAGCATATACACACACATAAAACCACTAACGAGATAGGGACAGCTCACCCTACCTGGATATGGAGTGCTCGTCCTCACTTTGCTTCGTTCCCGACTTTCGGTCATTTGTTCATATCCAAGTGCACGCTCTCGAGTCATTTGTAATAAAATTTAAACAAATGAGTAAGTTGATATCATTACAACTTAACTAATCGAGCATTCAAATCTTCTACTTAATTCCCTTTAAGTCCATCAAATTATCCTTTAATCGATATTTAATGGTGACCATTCCCGAACAATCCACTTGACGTAGTAAACTCATTCGGGACATGGTAATCATACTTCTTTCCATAATATAATTCGGGTCAACGGATTTGACCCTTTTTTATTTAGTCCTTAAACCTTAAGCAAAAATATAAATATCAATTACCATTCCCGAATGATTACATTCCTATAGTAATTTCGAGATATGGTACATTAGAGTACTTCGACTTCTAATCTTGTTTCATGAACCTTAATTGAATAAATAAAGTCCATTATTTTCATTATCCTTAACATTGTTGACAACATTAACTCATTTGGTCCATTCTTATTTATCAATTTTCTTCAATGTCAATGTAACCATTCACACATACATAATCTCATTTGCCCAACTCATTCACATTCAATCGAGTACTATAAAAGTAAGTAACAATCCATTTCCACTCACCTCTTTCGATTTCAAGTGATACAATACCACCACAACACATAGAAACTCATTTCTTTCATCGTGCCATTACCTTTTTCATAACCATTGCAACTCCTCCCTTGTAAGTGGTAGTCTCGGCTAATCAACATTGACCCAAACTCCATGTGTTGATCTCCACCATAGAAAAACAGATTCAGTTAATGTCAATATCCCACAAAATTTAACTTCACAACTCAAAGGCTCGGATTTCTTACCCTATATCCGTTCTATTGAGACCAAATCCATAACGTGTGGCTTCTTGTACTCCTTCTCTGTCCCTCATCATCCCATTGAAAACTCAAATTGAAACCAAGACCAGAAGCTCCCCTTTTCATTTGAATTTTCATCATTTCCTCCAAGTCCAGGATTCCAGAATATCAATCCAAAGAACTTAACATCAATAATCCACTATTTCAACATTGGAACTCACCCAAATAACGAAAGGGGGCTTCAAAAACGGCTTATCGGAACAACATGACTATGTTGGCAGGGTCCATGGCAGCGCTAAGGTTTCTCACGCACCAGCGGCGACGTTTGTAGCTCGTACGGAGGCTCTGGTCGAAATCGGAGGTCAGAGTTAGGGGCTATTCTAGACATTGAGGTGTTGACTGCATCCATGGTGGAGCTGTAGCGTGAACTTGGCCGAAAATTGAAGAAGGAATTGTTAGAACCAATCAATATATGCAGTAAAAATAGTATACACACACACATACAAATATAAACAAACATATAACAATAAATAAACGAAATAGAAATCAAACAGTTACAAACATAAATTGAATTCACTAACTTGATCAGATAAAGGCCTGCAATGTAGTGACCTAAGATAGAAATTTGCCCCCACTTGTGCTGTAGTTTTAGACGTCTATCTAGAGGATACAACTATCTGGTCAAGTTCTTGCACAAGAACTTGACCGTGGCTAATTTTACTTTATACTTCTCTGAGAAAGGATTTAGGAGGAAGAAGAAGAAAGGAGTTTTTCGATGATGAATGACGACCTTGGGTGGTCCATATATAGAAGCCAAAGCGAACAGTTGCGTCGGCAGTTTCATCGTTGTTTGATTTCATCCGTTTGCAACTGTTCGATTTTATCTGAATAATTGAATAATAATACAAAAAATAAAATCAGATTTAGTCAAGAGATCCTAAGGCCCAAGGCCATCTTTGACTTTTATATATATGCTTATTCCTATGGGAAACCCAAGAGGAAAAGCCTAACAAAACCCACATCAAGACTTGTCATTGATTTAATTGTTTGGAAGTATGTGGCCTTATTAAGGCTATAAACCGTAAAACTTTCTTCCATGTAGGACTAAAGTCCCACAAGTTCCAACAATACCCCATATTTTCTATTCAAACACGAACAATACCCCATATTTGAATAGAAAATAAGAGAGTTAGGAACTTATCGTTACTTCGGAGAACTTAGATAGGATATGCATCAGAAAAGGTGTCTTGTGGACTTGAACCTTTCGTAGTGAATACTTATTGATTACATGCATTTCTATGCTTGTAATTGTATCTAAAACATTAGCAATAAGTTAATCCTCAAGTCAATTATTATGTAATTAATCCATTTTTATTTATTTATAGGTAATAAGCGGGAGTTGCGGAAATCGAGAGAAAATGACTCGAAAATAGAGCAATTTTTTATCAAAAGGACAAATGGTCAACTATGATCAATCCGAGTTAGAGAGCGAAACACGACTAGTTCCTTAACATTATTCGAGAATGTGGAAAGTAGGGAGGAAGATAGAAAAGAACAAAAAGAAAATTGCAGAAAAGAAGAGATTGTATTGGTTACCATTCATTTGATTAATTAATCAAATCAAACTCACCTTCAGCCATTCACATGGTGCAGCAATTACATTAATTGCCTTGAACCAATTGGATGCACACACGTGGTAGCTCATCATTTTCTCTCATCAAAGACCACGTGCCTTGTTTTTTTTCCTCATTCCTTTCTTCCACTGAAACGCACCATACCACAATTCCATTGTCCTTACCTACAGCGCCACACACACCTCTCCTCCATTTTCCATCTTCTCTCTCATTCTATCTCTTCCCAATTTATCATTCTCTACCATTTTTCAAGGAAAAATTAAGAGGCTTTTACTACCCACACCATCAATTGCTCATCAACACAAAGAGATTTTACTTTTGGTAAAGAATAGAGGCTTAATATCACGTTGGGTTCATGTTTACCTACAGCAAATTGTGAGCCTAATTTGTGTTTCCTCTCTCCTCTATCATTTCTCTTAATTTCTTATGTATTTGATAATGGGTTGTGAGTAGTTCAATTTTGAGAGTTAGGGTTGTGAAGCCCTAACTCATCTTGTATAAATATTGATGCTTTAATTTTAATAAATACAATTTCCATTGTGTATGCTTTAATCCGAATTTATTGGTCCTTAGAAGTATGTTTCTAGGCTTTGTCACCCTTTGAAATTTTGTTGTGGGCAATTTTGATAAGTAGATTGATAAATTGATAACTTATTGGTCTTGTTGCATATAGGATTTAAATGTGGTAACCATTAGCTAGCGTAATTGTAGCTAAGCTTACTTGGGTCTCTATTATCTTGCTCTCTAGACCTCTAATTTTGGATATTGCGGCCTTAACTGAATAACTGGCGTAATGCCCAAATTAGAGAGTTGATTGTGGCCTTAACCGGCATAGTCAATACACTGAAAGGATAATTGGTTTAGTAGCCTTAACCGGTACTAGATACGGGACTCGACACATATAGAAAATGCATGCATTTGTGAAATTGCGCATCGATGTTTACAAGATAGTTAGTGTGAATCACCCGACACTCTCATGCTCCCATTCATTTGAAATCCCAATTTTAATTTCTTGCTTGATAATTAGTTGTTTGCTTTTATTTTAGTTTGCAATTAATTTAGTTAATTCCCAATTCAAAATTCTCAAACTAAATTCTACCTTCCATTGTGCATAACGCATTTGGGCTACAAGTTAGTAGCTTTGATTGGCGTAGTGTGAGCTAAGCTGAGCATTACCGAGGCCTGGTGCCTTGTGAATATTATTTTACTGTTCAAGTAAACCTTAATTTGTGTTTGGCCAAAACTCTAGGTTACTTGACCTAATGGTAATAGGATTAAATTAGAAGGATCTAAATTCCTATTCAATGTACGATTACTTTCCTTGTATGATTGAGATTCTATGCATTGTAATCCTCTATATAAAGAGACCCCTATTATCAATGAGAATACATAGCGAATTTCTCTCAATTTCTGATTCCCTAAAACAAGTTATCAGCACAAAGTCCTAACCCTGAATCCCTAAATTCGTAGCCTTCAAATTTCAGATACCATCGTCGCCTACCTTGAAGATCCAAGTTCCAGAAAGCCAGAACCGGCGGTGCTGCCTCCAAAACCGGCAGGCATTTACCTGAACCGGCCCTCGAAAATCCAAGAAAACTTTATGCCCGGTTCGAAGCTCTTCTCCCTGCCAACTGCTGCCATACTCCACCAGAAGCTTTAACCTAATCCCAGGTTACCGGTACCAAAAAATCATCACCAGAACCGGCCTCAAAATATCTGAACAGCGGCCTGACCACCAACCCAGAAGAAAAGTCAACCCAGCAGACGCAGCCCTAGGCCCAGAAACTGAGGTGCAGCCCATAGCCCAGAATCAGTCCGCGACCTAGAAGCACTAAAGGCCTGAAGCCCAATCTCTCAGCCCACTGACACGCAAGCGCCCAGTCAGCCTCCAGTTAGCTCCTAGTCAGCTCCCAATCAGCACCCAGTCAGCCTGCCACGTCAGCATCAGAGTGCCACGTCAGCAACCGTCTGCCACGTCAGCACCTTGGTCAACGACCGGTCAACCCTTTTCGGGCCACTTTTCCTGCTACATTTTTCCTTCCAACTTTTCCGGTTAAGATTTCCGGCAATTTTTCAAGGTAAACTTTTCTAAAAGTTCCCGTTTTTATTACTTTCCTCTTTTTTTTCTCGGGGACTTCCAACATCCCTTCTTCTATCCCCCTTTCTTCTTCATAGGGGAGACCAATAACCGAACTGTGGGGGTTCGTGCTCACTCCAAGCTTGGAGCTTGTAAAGTCCTCCAAACTTAAAGTTTGTTGAGAACAAAAACGATCGACCACAGACATCATCGTTTCGATCTAAATCCAAAACCCATCTTGGAATCGGATTTTCTTGGAAGCGAATACGCTCAGAAAATCCCTAATTTCTTGGAAGGGACTACACTCAGAAATTTTATAGTTTTTTGTGGTAGCCTTTTTCGCTCCGAAACTGACCCTATTTTCTTGTTGTTTTTCAGGATGAGTAACCTAAACAAGTTGAGCTTCGCTCCACTAGAGACAACAAGCGCAGGATACCACAAGTGGGTCCGTGATGTGCACCAGCATCTTAAGGCTAATGGGAGCTTGAGTACGATCCAAGAGCCAAGTCAGGACGTGCTTACTCCTCAACAAGCTGCTGCTTTGGAAGCAAATAGAGCTACGAGAGAGGATAATGAAGCAAAAGCCATCATTTTCATGACAAGGCACATGAATGACGTGCTCCAAAATGAGTACCTCAATGAGGAGGACCCAAGAAAACTACGGGCAGAACTCGAGCAGCGTTTTGGCAACGTCCGTGATTCCCTGCTTCCAGACTTAGAAGTGAGATGGCATAGCCTCCGCTTATGTGATTTCAAGTCTGTACTTGACTACAATTCAGAAGCACTTCGTATCAAGTCTATGATGGAATTCTGTGGACAGAAAATCACTGATACTATGTTAATCAAGAAGACTCTCTCCACCTTCCCATTCTCTACATTGATGAAAGCAAAAAACTATTGGATTGATGTCAATGCTAGACGCATCACAAGATTTCATGAGCTAATTGGTGCCATGAACATAGCTGAAAAGCACGACAACATACTTGTGAAGAACTATAACTCTAGACCCATGGGAACCAAGTCAATTCTGGAGTCTAATTATAGTTGCGCCTCCAAGGGAGGACGCAAGGAGCGAAACCCTAAGAATATGGATAATTCTGGACGTTTTGGTCCATATTCTCGCCCTAAAGAGGAAGGAAACCACCAAGATAGGGTGCACGGAACCGTGGAGGTAAATGTGTGAAGAGAGAGAGAGGCCAAGCCTCCGGTTATGGTGGTAACGCCACCAAAGGCAATAACCTTCCTCAAAATGCTCCCAGAGCGCCTCGATCAAGTGAACTTGACCATAATGATGCTTGTCTCAGATGTGGATCAACTGGACATTAGGCAAAAGCATGTAAAGCATCCCAGCAAGTTGCAAACGCATACAAGACGTATCGTGAAGCAAGGGAGGAAAACTACATGGAACAAGAAGATCAAGATGACGATCTTGATCTAAGGGTGAAAGACTACAAGGATCAAGACCCAGAAACTGGCGATTTTAATTGAGTCTTTTTATTTTCCAAGAGATGTAGGCAATTGCCATATTATTATAGTAAATGCCAATGGTATTAGTCTTTCTTCAAAGAGGCGTACTCAATGTAAGTGTGATGTCTAGGAAGGTTTTGAGATAAGTGGTACTTAAGTGAGCTTTGCTCCACCGACATCTCTCTATTCACCCGGTCACATTTACAATGAAATTACCAAAAGGAGTTAGACGACTACCATTGTTTTGCATTAGCTAGTTTATTGGATTAGATTCTTTTTGGTTAAAGAAACGATGATGTAATTCTGTTTGGCTTATTATTAAAAGTTAATTGCTTTTCTTTATGACTCATTTTTAATTATGAGCTTTTCTTTCAGGAATGGATGAACTACAATGTCTTGCGGATAGTGCGACTACGCACACCATTCTAAGACATAGGCAATTATTCTTAGAGATGTTGCCTACATATTCCTCTGTGACTACAATGGCTGGGTCATCAGGTTTAGTTCAAGGACATGGAATGGCCCAATTCCTATTGCCAAATGGCACCTTGATTAAAGTCACTGAAGCTCTCTACGCTCCTAAGGCCAATCGTACCTTATTGAGCTTTAAAGATATAAGAGCCAACGGATTCCATGCGGAAAAGCATAATGAGAATGGAAAAGAGTTCCTTTGCATTACCTCTAATGATTGCGGACGAAAGCGCATCTTAGAGAAGCTTATGTGTCAATCTAGTGGACTTTATGTCACTACAATTTGACCAATATTGAATCCAATAATGTGATAAGAGAAGATCTCTTGGATTCAGACACATTATTGGCTTTCGCATGACCGACTAGGACACCCTGATCATGATATGATGCTCTATATACTAAAAACTTCGCACAGACATCCATTCTTCAGAGTGAGAAGAAGCAAGAATCGAACATTGATTCCTGAACTTAGCAAGACCGCAACAATTGTAGCATCTGGCGCTGCAGCCGTCTTGGGGCGCCATAGGGCCACCCAAGTGCCATGTGATGACGCCATTAATGCACCAACCTTGAGCATGACGCCATGGTTGCCTCTCCTAGTGGCCATGATGCCACACACACCAATTTCCATGGCTCTAGTGCCATGATGGGAGATGTAGTCACACATTTTGCTTTTAATAGCGCTACAGACGTGCAGGCCCAACCAAAATCCTCATTGGTTGCTTCTAGGGCCCCTCGCTCATTTTGCAAAGCCTGTTCCTTCAAGAAATTAGGACCGAGACCGTCCTACGCAAAGGATCCTAAAATACTCATTCCTTTCTTACAGAGAATCCAAGGGGATATCTGTGGACCAATTCAACCATCATGCGGACCTTTTAAATACTTTATGGTATAGGTTGATGCGTCGACACGCTGGTCACATGTCCTGCTGTTGTCTACTCGAAATGCTGCTTACACTAAACTCCTCTCCCAGATTATCCGTCTACGGGCTCACTACCCTGATCATCCTATTCAATTCGACTTAATAATGCTGGGGAGTTTACATCGAAAATGTTCGATGACTATTGCATGTAACTGGGGATTGATGTAGAGCATTCAGTTCCCCATGTTCATACCCAAAATGCTCTCGCAGAAGCCGCTATCAAACGACTACAGATGATAACACGGACATTAGTTATGCGCACCAATCTCCCTGTTTCTGCTTGGGGATATGCAATATTGCATGCAGCGACGCTCATTCGTCTACTACCTAGTGCAACACAATCTTATTTTGCATTACAGCTAGTGACTGGGTACGAGCCTAATATCTCACACTTACGCATTTTTGGGTGTGCCATTTATGTGCCTATTACGCCGCCACAGCGTACTAAGATGGGTCCACAACGATGAATGGGCATTTATGTTGGATATGAATCTCTAACCATTGTCCGCTATCTTGAACCCTTGACAGGCGATCTCTTTACCGCTAGATTTGAGGATTGTCACTTTGATGAGACAGTCTTCCCATCGTTATGGGGAGATAAGAACACAGATGTTCAACAGGAACGACAGGAATTGTCGTGGTCTGTCCCCACTATGTCTCATCTTGATCCCCGTACCACACAGTCCGAACTTGAAGTGCGGAGAATAATCGAGCTCCAGAACATAGCAGACACTTTGCCTGATGCGTTTTCTGATGTTGACAAAGTGACAAGATCACACATACCTACTGCAAAAGTACCTGTAAGGATTGATGTCCCCAATACTGGACATCACGCCACTCCTGTAACACAAGGAGATGGCGCCATTTCCCAGCATGGCAATGATGTGGCATCTATGGCCGCAGGTCCCGCAAGGAAGAGCGGTAGACCAATTGGTTCGAAGGATACTTGCCCTAGAAAGAGAGCGAATGAGCCACAAACAAATCCTTTGATCATCGATACTCAAAATCCTTCCCATGAGAATGTTCCTGATTACAGTTATATCCAAGAGACATCATTGGGGGACGCCTCAATGTCAGAACCTATCCATGAGAACGTAGAGATCTCTGTAAATTACACTAGTGTACAAGGGACGTGGGAAAGAAACTCCATCATCATTGATGATGTATTCGCGTATTCAGTGGCGCGTGAGATTATTGAGATCGATGACATCGAACCAAGCTCCGTTGATGAATGCCAATGTAGAGCTGATTGGCCAAAATGGAAATACGATCCAGGCATAACTTGATTCTCTAGCGAAAAGAAAGGTATTTGGCAAAGTTGTACCAATACCGCCCAACACCAAACCAGTTGGTCACAAATGGGTATTTGTTAGAAAGCGTAATGAGAAAAACGAGATGATAAGGTACAAAGCTCGCCTTGTGGCCCAAGGCTTCTCACAACGCCCTGGAATTGACTACGAGGAGACCTATTCTCCCGTAATGGACATAATAACGTTCCGCTACCTTATCAGTTTGGTAGTTTCTGAAAAACTGAACATGCAGTTTATGGATGTAGTTACTGCGTATCTATATGGGGATCTAGATACGGAAATATACCTGAAGGTCCCAGATGAACTTCAGTTACCCAAATCAAGAGGCTCTAAACCACGGAGCGCGTTTGCAATTAGATTGAAATGCTCACTATATGGATTGAAACAATCCAGACGGATGTGGTATAATCGTCTAAGTGACTACTTGATTGGAAAGAGATATGTCAACAATGAACTATGCCCATGTGTGTTCATAAAAAGGACAAGTTCCGAATTTGCAATAGTAGCGGTTTATGTCGATGACATGAACTTAATTGGCACCCTTAAAGAGTTAAGGGAAACCGCTGAACACTTGAAATCCGAGTTTGAGATGAAAGATTTTGGGAAAACACGGTTTTGCCTCAGTTTAGAACTTGAGCACCGTAGAGATGGTATCCTGATTCATCAATCAGCTTATACCTAAAAGATGCTTAGGTGTTTCAACACTGACAAGATTAAGCCTTCAAGCACCCCAATGGTTGTCCGTAGTGTTGATCCAAAGAAGGATCCATTCGGTCCAAAAGATGATGGCGAAGAAGTGCTAGAGGCAGAAGTGCCCTACCTAAGTGCAATAGGCGCATTATTGTACTTAGCACAATGCATAAGACCAGATATCTCATTCGCTGTGAACTTGCTAGCTAGATATAGCTCTGCACCAACACGACACCATTGGACTGATGTTAAAGATATCTTTCGATACCTAAGTGATACGATTAATATGGGCTTGTTCTATCCCTACAGAGAGAAGATGGATTCGGATCCATTTAGTGTCAGGGATGCCACATATGGTGGACTACGTTCCCTCTACCCATCCCAAAAAAATATAAGTGTTTTGGAAGGTTTTACTGATGTTGGTTACCTCTTTGACCCACACAAAGGTCGCTTCCAAACTGGTTATGTTTTCACCATGGGAAAGACCGTGATATCTTGGAGGTCTATAAAGCAGACCTTAGTCGCTACCTCTTCGAATCATGCAGAGATTATTGCTCTTCACGAAACAGTTCGTGAATGTATATGGCTTAGGTTCATAGTTACGCATGTTCGAAGCGATTGTGGTCTGAAGTCTACCACAGATGAGCCAACAAACATTTATGAGGATAATGCTGCTTGCATTGAACAAATGAAGCAAGGCTACATCAAAGGCGACAACACCAAGCACATATCCCTAAATTCTTCTACAATCAGCAACAACAGAAGCTCCTCAAGATCAAAGTGAACCAGGTTCGATCTGAGGACAATGTGGCAGACTTGTTCACTAAGTCATTGCCTAAATCCACATTCGAGAAACATGTGGCAAGAATTGGCTTGCGGAAATTATCTGAACTCCCACGATCGTAGTCATTAGGGGGAGGTGCAGACATCAGGGGGAGATGTCTACATGTTCGTCTTGAATCATGAAGGGTGTGTTGTGCTCTTTTTCCCCTTCGACTGAGGTTATTTTTGTCCCACTGGGTTTTTGTTACTCGGCAAAGTTTTTAACGAGGCAACGAGAGAAGCACCGCATTTAGGCAACATAAGAGGGAGTGTTCAAGTAAACCCTAATTTGTGTTTGGCCCAAACTCTAGGTTACTTGACCTAGTGGTAATAGGGTTAAATTAGAAGGATCTTGATTCCTATTCAATGTACGATTACTTTCCTTGTATGATTGAGAGATTCTATGCATTGTAATCCTCTATATAAAGAGGCCCCTATTATCAATGAGAATACATAGCGAATTTCTCTCAATTTCTGATTCCCTAAAACATTTACTTTATTTTATTTTTATTTTTCATTATATGCTTTTAAGTTATTCTAGTGCTAATTACCTCGGTTAGGTCCAACGCCTAATCCCCGAGGTATGATAATCAAGGTTCAAATACTTCCTTTACTTGACAACGATTCATACGCTTGCGAGAGTTTATGATTCAAGTCACTTATCAGATTTACTTTGTGAAGTAGTGAACGCAAGTCTTGAAACTATTCACATTTTGTAGTGAACCGAGATAATAAGTATCACACATATCATAGCTAGACATATTTCAAATTCTTACGGTTGTGTTCATTTTGGTCTTGAACAACTCCTTACTTCATGAGAGTTTTAGAGAACTTAGCCATGTCGGTTCTTAGAGATGCGACCCCACATCAGTCTCATAGAGGTAATGCCAATTAAGAATAATCCGTACTATCCCACTTAAAAGCTATTAGCATTATTAAGAATATATTAATATTCATCCCTTAGTAGTCAATGGAATACACACTTTGTTTCATCTTAGGAATGAGCATATGTATGTGTGTTATGCATCTTGAGTATTCTCAAACTACCTAGTTTGCCTATTGAACCTAGACCATGGGATCTCCAATGTTGCTAGGTTAGGTTTCCGCCAAGTAGTGACTCATTGAATTGGCTTTAAGCCAATTCCCCTCTATGTAAATAGTACTTGCTCTCTATTAAGGCCTTTAGTGACAGGCTCCTACCCCAAATTTCACCCTGGAATCTGAGGTGGCCCTGCGAGGTCTACTTTTCGAGAAAGTTCAATAGGACTTTCCCTAAAAATGGGCAACCCTAACCTGCAAAGAATTTAAATCACACTTCTAGGTAGCCGTCCTGATACTCCTGGAGCCATCTTGCTCCCCAAATACCAACAACCCCATTTTACGCATTAAACAATTTTCATAGGCCATCAGAGCAATTCTAATTAAATATAAAGAGAATAAAGAAATGATAAACCATACAATTCGGAAGCAATGACAACTATGCCTCGACTCCATGTACGTCCGAGCTCGACTACTCTCGCATGCAAACTGGGCATTTGAAATGGAAGGGCCCAGGGGAAAGCATTTAAAAACGTTAGCGTGAGTGGACAAAAATAAATAATTATAACAAAAACATGAAAATAAAAATAAAAATTTATACTTTCCCACATTTTTCCATATATAAAAATATGGATGCATGCAACATTTGCAAAATTTTATTTCTTAAAATCAGGAAACTATAAATCAATCCCACTGAGTATCGTATCATCAGACTAGATCCCGCTAGCCCGAAATAAAGAAAGAAGAGTAGGAGAAATATCAGTAGCCATACAAGTGAGCCTCATAGGCTCGGGTGACGGCTCCCAGGCCAGTACTCCCATACTCCCGTTATATACCTCTACGCCACTATATGCAGCGATAGGGTACTGGGCTTCAGGGACCCTGCCATAAGTAGCCGATCCCCAGGTGCCCCCAACTAGGCTACCCTCACCAGATAGCCATTGTGGCTCGCAAGGGTGGACGAGATTCAGTGATCCAATCACCTCGCCACACAGGCGAACTCATTCTAGCATGACAATCACCCTAAGTATGGGTTACAAAAATCCAAAAACCAGTAAATCCATAAATCCATAAGGTCCCCTAACTCTAAGAGCCAAAATCATAAGTACGATTCCAAATTAAGTGGGAGATGATAAATAAATCATAATCTCCATAAATTAAATCATATTCCAAAAAAAAAAAAAATCAGAAATTCAAATCAAAACATAACAAATTCATATTCAAAATTCAAGATCAAATAAATCAAATAAATCTTTGAAAAGCATAATTATAAACAAAAGCATGAGATAAATCGAAGTTAAAATTTCGAAATGCAATTATATACTCAGAATGGAATAAGATAATTGAATAAATCATTAAATCAATAAATAAACGCATGCATCATTATTTAAAAACAAAAGTCCACTCACAATACTGTTTAGGCAACCCAGAAAAAGAGCTGCTTTGCCAAATAATAATCCAATTCGTCATCCTGTACCATTATAATTCGTAAACGAATAATTATAAGATGGAAATTCAATTTATGATAAATAGGAATTGAATTTCTAATCATCTCCTCTATGTCCAAAGCCTTCGATTCTAATTGGATCCCCTCCAAATTTCACCAATAATATCAATTTGTCGATTTACAATTTCTAGACAAATTCGAGAGAAATCTGACGGTTGGATTCTCATAAATTAATAACCGAAATTCTAAATTTTCAGAAATTCATAATCGATTCAAAACTTTTCCAATCTTCACTAAAATCACATATACAAATTCTACATCAATTATGTGATTTAACTAGCTAAAAACTGAATTTAAATCACTATTCACACGTTGCACTATTCACGCGGTGGCACTGTTCACACAGAAGCCAACTCCTCCGATGGTCACCAAATTTCATATACAGCATCATTTCAACATTCTAAGCATCTTTCATAACTACAGTATTGATGAATTTTGAGTGTATAGGGCTGATTTTACCTGAAAACTGAAAAACCCCAATTTTGCTCAAATCTTTGATTCTCCTTCCACAACTCAAATTTGATGATGAAATTTGGTAGGTTGGTAGATCATGGCTAGACGAACAAAGGCTAATTAGCCTTATTGTACGATTTAGCCGGAGTTGGCCGAAATTTAAAAAATAGCCGGAAAATTTACTCCAAATCATTACAAAATGTCCTTAACAACTGACTGAGAAAATGATCAAAGCATGAGGTTCAAGCAATGGCCTAATCCATAATTAGGAAGAATTTCTTTCATAGCCTCCAAAAGACTTATCAAAGCATGACTGTGATACCCCGGAAATTCGTATTTATTTTCCAAGGATTTTTCGGAATTTAAATTGTGGGTATCAGACGGTTTTGTGGCTCGTGGATGAAGCGGAAGTGTTTCCAGTGAATAATTATTCAGGAAGCGTCATTTAGAGGGGGGGGCAAGGGTTGACTTTTTATTCGTTCTGATTCTCTGAAAACTTCATTCACGAAAGTTGTAGAGCGCGTCAATACGAGTTCGTGGACATGCGGAACGCGAGAATCGGAGTTCGTATGAAGAAGTTATGGGCTTCAGAAAAACTTTCCATTTTGGTATAAAAGGACGAAAATTTCCGAAAATTGTAAAAGAGCCCAGATTTCCCAAAAAGGAAACCCGATGTAGACCCCGTGAAATTTCGAACGTCACTTTTTGACGGAAAAATTTTTCGCGACCTTTGTTTGGCCAAAGACTTTTGGAAATAGTTTGGGCTTGGGCCTTGGGCCCGAGAATAGCGTAAGGTTAGAGTCCAAAATTTACTCTGGACACCCAACAGACGGGTATGCTAGTGAACCCAGCCCAATAAGTTAGTCGACCTTTGACCCAAATCTCTTCCTTGATCCAATATGGTTGTAGCTCATAATGACATCTTTGCATAATTTTGAAATATACTTGTGCGTGCGTTTACGATTTTCTTATTTTACCTTTCTTAGTAATTAGCGAAATTTCTGCTCACCTTATCCGAAGCTTACTCGTCAAGCATCTCATGTTACCACATGAGTCCTCAAAATAGTAATATTAGTCCTCAAAGTGGTAACATGAGTCCTTAAAGGAGTAAAAATAGTTGATGTATGAGAAATGTTAACATACCATAGCTTTACCCTAGTTTTTACACCCTATTTTTCCTATCACATGCCTTACCTGATCCAAACCCTTTTTTGCCCACACATTGAACTTACTTCTATCTACGCAAAGCCCAAGTCCTTCACTTTCACGTTCTAGTCAAATTGGGTAGAGGGAAAGTAACCTCGTTCAATTCTTCCTTTCCACGTTATCACCATGCATATGGCAACTCCTCCAAGAACATCATCTCAGACCTTCAAAAGAGAGAACCCAGGCCATAAATCGTCATTCACCCTTCTCTTCTCACCTTTCCTCTCGTCCCTGGACACATCAGTCTGTTTACGAGCCCCCAAACACCTAGTTAGAGACCTCCGATCAAAAAACTTTCTTCACCAAAGTTGTTCGTTTATGTCTCCTCTATCTAACCTCAAAATTTCAGCTCCATTGGAGTCGATTTGAGTCATGTAAACCCCTCGAAGAGGAAGCTTTTCTGAAATGAGCCTGTTCCGGATTTCTGCTTGAATTTCCTCTCTTGCTCTACTCGAATCCCTCACATCTTACTTGAGACTGATACAAACACTTGGTAAGATTCTGGAACCATCAAGTTCCCCTTTCTTTCTTCAATTTTTAGGCTCAATACGTTCAAAACAACTATCTCACATATTGAGAAGTTTCTGTTGCACTTTGCATGTTCGAGATTGAGAGAACTTCTTGGCCTGCGGCTGGACTCGATCCAATCAGCTCCCTCAGCTCTCTTTCCTGTTGAAATCCTCAAGAGAAACTCACCTTTTTGATTAATCTTTGGTGAGTATCATCTTTTCCATAAAACTCTATATATTTTTGGTTGTTATTACGAATTCTTGAAGATTATGAACTTGTCACTGCTGTTGTTGGTATCTTGCTGCCTTAATTTTGATTTGTCAACCATTCTAATGTCTAGGGATTCTGCTAGGTCTTGGCTACACCTTGAGTATTAGAATCATATATGGTTCAAAGGTTATGTGTTGTTTGTAGCTGTCCAAATATCATGTTTCAATGCATTTTGTCATCGAGCTACAACACCTGCCCATATAGTGTTAGAAAGTAACCTGAGCAATAGATCATTAGGAGCATTAGACATGCCTCTTAAGTGTGTTAGATTTGTGCTAGAACATGGTTATTTTGAACATTCAAATCATGCTTGATCAAAGAGTTTATTTGTGTTATTGTTGTCCAAACACCATGTCTTCAAAACATCATGTTAGTGAGCTACATGACCTTCCCCTGATAGTATAGAACGGTGACTGAGACTTTAAGCTTTTAGAAGCTTTAGATAT
>BDJD01003605.1:18215-79029 GCA_002564525.1 Rosa multiflora | reverse complement strand
GGGGGGGGGGAGGGGAATGAGTGTGATTTGGAATTCGCCGTAGTGCGTTAGAATGAAGTCAAACATTGCTTGAGGAAGTCTTGTTTGATTGAATTTGTGTAATGGGATGCTAAGTTGAGAATCTGAGCATGTAGTTTAGTCACGAGTTGACCTACATAAGCATGAGATGGAAGATTATGAAGCAAATGGGTGTAGGTGTGAGATGTATGCTTATCGTTGTTTAGGTTGGGGTGCCTTAACAAATGTGTTTTGCTTTGTGGTTTTTAGTTTACTCATACGGGCTTGCAAAAACTTACTGGGTTTGTTGTGTGGCAACTCGGTACACCATTCCAACGGTGTAGGGGTTATTTCTACAGGTCAGGTTAATCGTGGCTGATGCTAAGGTAGCGTGCTTGCAGCATTTACGGTAGGAAGCCAATTTTGTAACTTTACCGTTATAAAGACTTCCGCTTGTAGTGAGCTCTGAGGAGCATTTACTTTTTATTTTGTTGTTGACAATTTAATTCGTAAGCTAGTGCATTATGTGATTCTGTGGAGCGAGTCAATATTGGAATTGTGGGTTCAGAGCATCAATATGTACTTGGGTCAAAAGGGAAAAAGTTTCTAAGTATTTTGTATTGATGGCTGAACGTTCACGCATATATAATTATGGGGTTATATATCGATTTTTATTGTGTTAAAAATCAAGGGTGTGACAATGATATCATTTAATGCTCCTAGAACCCTAAAACGGGTCAACTCTTCTTTGGATTAAGTTTTCTTTCACCACCTCAAGTCCACTACTTTAATAATCAATAGAGTCCGACAATCTCAACTACACAAGCAATCAAACACATGTTTATAACCCAGAATTATTAACACCAAGGTCGACACGTTTTGCCTTACTTAACGATGTAGTACTGCATACTCGTAAATACATGAATTTTAGTGTCCAGAAATTCATGTCAACTATTAGTTCAGATAACGTCAAGATTCGAAAAATCGCTAGGCGCTAGTCGGGCGGAGGGCTGGGGAGGAGAGCCCAGGCGCCTAGGCATTTAACTAAATATTTATGTAATTAAATATTTATTTATCTCCCATATTTGCTTAATTTTTTTTAGAAGATAAATATTTGCTTAATTAAATAAAGGAAGAATAGAAGTAGTATTCTATTATGCTTCTAATTGTAATTTTGGTTGGCCTGAGCACATGTCACCACGTGCCATCCTATCTCTTTTATTTCTCTTGACAAACATAGCCTGAGCCACACATTTGCTTTCTTCTGTTCTACTCTCTCTTTCTCTCTCTTTGAAACGGCAGACTCTCTCTCTCCCTCTCGACGAAACCAACAACCTATCTCTTCTATTTCTCTTGACAAACAACAGCCTGAGACTCACATTTGCTTTCTTCTGTTCTACTCTCTCTCTCTCTCTTTGAAACAACAGACTCTCTCTCTCCCTCTCGACGAAACCAACAGCCACGACCTTCTCTCTCTCTCTCTCTCTATCCAAGCCGTAAACTCCATTAAACAACTTGCAACTCTAAAAACATGAAGACTGAGCCACATAAGCGAAAGAGAATGATAGAGACCTTAATGATTCAGGGTTCCAGAGCTGGGTGAGGGATGAAAAAAAAAAAAAAAAACTCAAACCCGCCTAGCGCCAACCACCCAAACCCAGCAGCCCAACAGCCCCGACTTGGCATTACTCAAGTCGGAGAGCCGCCGCCCAGTGCCCAAGAGCCGCCTAGGGGGCTTGGGCGGCCGAGTTTTAGAACACTAGATAACGCAAAGTATCGACATCACAAACCATTTAATTGGAAGAAAAGCATTCGTAACCTTCTCCTAAAAGTCACATGATGAAAATCCACCCAATTCGCCAGCAACATTGTGACAATGCATTGACCCCTCACGTAAACTATTTTTAAATAAAACAGGAGTTTATGGATAATCCGACCACTATTAAAACACCACAACATGGTTACCAGTAACCACCAAATCCAAAATGAGTACTTTTCCTTAGTTACCACAAAATAACACTTTCTTTTGCCTGTTTGTGCTTAGATTTTTGATCAAATGTCATTCATGTAGAGGTCCCATAGTTGCCAACTATATCGTAGAATAGCCTCGATGAATCTCTATAAAACCTAATCATGTAATTTCTTTGGGCTGCTACGAGGCAACACCCTTCGAATACTACTCGTCCCTTCATGCTCAGATTCTTGTACAAAGACTGCTATCAGAACGTAGCACTCTTTTCTTTGTGTTCCCTGACGGTAATGTTCCAACAATCAACATCAAATTACAAAGTACTTAAATATAGTCAACTCTTCTTCCTTGACTCAAAATCGACACTACCAAGCAACAAGTGTTTTACTGATCTGGGAAGAAAGTAGCTGAAGATCCGCTCTCCAAACAATATTTATTCAATAAAACTTCAGCTATAACAACATTCTGAATGACTATACTGCGCGAACAATTATTACATCAAAATTCTTCAAACCTTATCTTGTCAAGAAGGAAGCCTAGTAACCTACCACATAAGTTAAACCATTGGAGACTTACGATTCATACTCCAACTGTCAGTGTAGGCTTCCATTAAGTCTTAGATGTGTGCCCAAGCATGCAACTAGAGGGGGTTGGGTTGTGTTGCAGCTCGCCCCAATTTTTATTATGAAAGGAATTTCAAGCTAGATGAGAAATAATGAGATCAGACATTTTTTTTTAGCATTGACCACTCCTTCATCCAATACTCATAAGCCAAGATAAGAAGGTCCAAATGGAGAGATTCCACCTAAACTAGAAAGTACAATCATAGGGCTTCCACATATTAAAAGCAAGTTACCTAATTCTGCAAACTATTGTGGACTTATAATCACTCAAACTGTCATTTTTCCAAATCCATAAGATCGATAAGGACGAAACCTCAAGGAACAAAAACTAGACACATTTATTCTTCTTCAAGAATTTCACACTCCACATAAATCTGAATAGAAAATTATAGGTATACAAAATCCCATTTTTAATGAACAGATTATGCTGTAAGCGAATTCTGATATTAGTGTACTTCATCGGTATTGTGTAAGCTAAAGAGCACAAAATTAAAAATTGTTTCATAGGTGAAGCATGTTTATCTAACTTCCTGCAAAATGTAGGCTCCATATTCCTACTGGTTAAGGAACTATGAATTTCCAAAGTCAACCTACAATAATTTCTTCCTGCTCTGACTCCCCCGCATTCCAGTCAATACTCCATAATTTCTACCATTCCAAATGAAAAATCCTTTTACAGGTGAACGCTAGACATAGAGAAGTATAACCCCACAAAATTTCAGAGCTTATGCTCTCTTGAGGTGAGAATTATAAATTTTTAAAGTCAATTGATATTTCTGACATAAATCTGTTTGGTATGAAATGAGAAAAACTTGGGGAGAAGTTTGACAACCTAAAATTTGTCCTCAATCAATTTAACTTTTTGGGTCTACCCCTGTGGATGCCAATAATTTCATGTCAAACTCATACCTCATAATCACCTCCTCTCATCAGTGAGCATGTGATGGAGACCCAATATCAATCATACTAATCCCCTCTACATAATTTCCAGTCAATGGTCATCATATGACAGAAAAGTTGATCAAGGTGAGAAATAATATTTCGAACAGTTAAATCCATTGTCACCAGTAACGCCAAGATAGCAAAACACATTCAGTTCCTCTAGAGCAGTCCACCACATATTTTCAATTCAAGCAACAAACAATTTCCTGAAATAACAAAACACAATTCAGCAGGCTTCCTCAACAAAGTCCTTAATAAGAAAAATGAAAGATACTTATCCAACATTTGGTATCACACCAAAGCGATACCTGGATCCGAAAGTGGTCCTACCACATAATAATCCAATGTCTCAATGTAATCATCACTCAAAGACAGGGTACAATATATTTCACCCAATAAAACTAAAATGCTAGTCAAGTTGTGACTTAAAAAATTTCCGAAGCCAACTAGAAAATTTATTTCCGTAAAGTTACTCCACTAACTATTCTTATAAGATCACAACTCATCTATCTAGCAACAGCTTCAGCAAGAACTTATTACAATTCAATCTTCAAGGATCCACTATTCAAAACTCGAATCATACGTCATATTGCGTAGTAATTCCACTTGAACCACCATTGATATCTAACAATGTCATAACTAAAAATCCCTGGAATTACATTCGACCGTTTCATCAAACGAATAACCAAAGACACTCATTTGCACAATATCATATACAAAGAGTTGATTCTAACTTTCCTAGTTAAAAATATTTACCAACGTCATGACTTTATTGTAAAACTTTATTCTAACTTTCCGATTACTCGAACTTCTACCACATATCAACTTCAAAAGACAACTCTCTGTCCATCTTCCTATATGTTACAATCCAAAATTTAAGAATACAATTTTATAGGTCAGTGTACATGGAATCAATTCCTTTCACCTCAAAGAAAATTATGCCTATGCACCTTGGTCAGCTCAACAACCCATAAATGACAAATTCTGAAGATTTCATTCTACTTACAACTCCCATTTATTGTCATCACTTCCACTGCTCACTTGCCATCATCTGTGATCAAAGTCACTTGAAAACACGGCATCTAACCACAACAACCCAGAATATTTATTCAATTTTCTCCATTGTCTATTGGAGGGTGATACATACATGACTTCGACATACAGTGTCTAGTTGGAGAAATGTCAATCTAGATTTCTCTGCAATTGATTTTTAACATTGAGATTCTCAAAGAATCTCCAACAACTTTCAGTAACATTTCAAATGTTACTTAGCAACCGATCACATCACAAAACACATTTGCCGAAACTTAGTTCAAAAACAGAACCACCATTATTACCAATCTCATTTCCACCAACAATCCTAATTTCGAAACAAGTATAGTATCTAGAGAGAGCTCAAAACTATAGTTGCTCATTTCTAATAATGAAACACACAATCAAACTTCGGTCTCGTACCCTAAACCAGGTTCCAACAACATGTTAACATCGAGGAAAAGATAATCACAACATTTCCTCAAATTACATTTCGTAGCACAACACAAACATGTAGAGGACTCTTACTCTACCATCAATAAGTAAAGGTGCAAGACTTGTAAACAATTTGATATGTAGTGAAATTTCCTATGAGGTTGGCGTACATGAGGCATAGTACTTGAAGGAAAGACCAACTAGACATGTACCTTACACACTTTATGAATACATCAGCACTGAAAAGCATATGATGGGGAACCACTGTAATCGGGCCATCGCTCGGGAGGTATTGAGTAACATCAAGCATACAAGGTAACAAAATATGAATGAGTCTATAGAATCTGACAACTTGATGCTCTGATACCAATTGACAGGACCCGACTCCAAATTTCACCCTAGAATCTGAGGTGACCCTGCGGGGTCCACTTTTTGAGAAAGTTCAAGAGAACTTTCCCCAAAAAAGGACAACCCTAACCTGCAAAGAATTTAAATCACACTTCTAGGTAGCCGTCCTGATACTCCTGGAGCCATCCTGCTCCCCAAATACCCTCCATTTTTACGCATCAAACAATTTTCATAGGTCATCAGAGCAATTTTAATTAAATATAAAGAGAATAAAGAAATGATAAACCCTACAATGCGGAAGTAATGACAACTATGCCTCGACTCCATGTATGTCTAAGCTCGACTACTCTCGCCTGCAAACTGGGCATTTGAACACAGGGGAAATCATTTAAAAACGTTAGCATCAGTGGACAAAAATAAATAATTATAACAAAAGAATGAAAATAAAAATAAAAATTTATACTTTCCCACATTTTTCGATATATAAAATCTGGATGCATGCGACATTTGTAAAATTTTATTTCTTAAAATCAAGAAACTGGAAATTGTAAATCAATCCCGCTGAGTATCATATCATCAGACTAGACCCCGCTAGCCCTAAATAAAGAAAGAAGAGTAGGGGAAATATTAGTAGCCATACAAGTGAGCCTCCTAGGCTCGGGTGACAGCCTCCCAGGCCAATACTCCCATACTTTTGTTATATACCTCTACGGCACTATATGCAGTGATAGGGTACTGGGCTTTAGGGACCCGGCCACAAGTAGCCAATCCCCAGGCCCCCCACCCCACAGCTAGGCTACCCTCACTAGATAGCCATTGTGGCTCGCAAGGGAAGATGGGCTTCAGTGATCCAATCACCTCGCCACACAGGCGGACTCATGCTAGTATGACAATCACCTTAAGTATGGGCTACAAAAATCCGAAAACCAGTAAATCCATAAATTCATAAGGTCCCCTAACTCTGAGAGCCAAAATCATAAGTACGATTCCAAACCGTGTTTGAAGAATCTCATCAAATGCATCAACAATTAAGCGGGAGATGATAAATAAATACAATGCCATCGAAAATCAACATAAATCATAATTTCAAGTAATAATCAAGATAAATCATAATCTCCATAAATTAAATCATTTGCCCAAAATCAAAATCAGAAATTCAAATAAAAACATAACAAATTCATATTCAAAATTCAAGATCAAATAAATCTTTGAAAAGCATGAGATAAATCGAAGTTAAAATTTCAAAATGAAATTATATACTCATAATGGAATATGATAATTGAATAAAGCATTAAATCAATAAATAAACTCATGCATCATTATTTAAAAACAAAAGTACACTCACAGTACTGTTTAGGCGACCCCGAAAAAGGGTTGCTTTGCCAAATAATATTCCAATTCGTCATCCTGTACCATTATAATTCGTAAACGAATAATTATAAGATGGAAATTCAATATACGATAAATAGGAATTGAATTTCAAATCCTCTCCTCTGCGTCCAAAGCCTTCGATTCTAATTGGATCCCCTCCAAATTTCACCAATAATATCAATTTGTCGATTTACAATTTCTAGACAAATTCGAGAAAAATCCGACGTTTGGATTCTCATAAATGAATAACTGAAATTCTAAATTTTTAGAAATTCATAATCGATTCAAAACTTCTCCAATCTTCACCAAAATCACATATACAAACTCTACATCAATTATGTGATTTAACTAGCTAAAAACTGAATTTAAATCACTATTCACACGCTGCCACTGTTCATGCAGTAGCCAACCCCTTCGATGGTCACCAAATTGGCAAATTTCATACACAGCATCATTTCAACATTCTAAGCATCTTTCATAACTACAGCATTGATCAATTTTGAGTGTATAGGGACGATTTTACCTGAAAACCGAAAATCCCCCAATTTTGCTTAAATCTCCGATTCTCCTTCCACAGCTCAAATTTGATGATGAAACTTGGTAGGTTGGTAGATCATGGAAAGATGAACAAAGCTCAATTAGCCTTATTGTCCGACTTGGCCTAAATTTGAAAAATAGCCAGAAAACCCATACTGCTACAGTAATCTTCTCGGCCTTAATGATCAAATTTTCGTGATCCACTGCCATAAACTTGTAAAGGAGGTAAAGACGGTTCTAACAAGACTAGTGGCACGCCGATTGGTGGCCGGACGGTGAAGAATTGAAGGAAAAACTGGAAAATCCTGAAAGGAAATAACACTGCAGTAACTTCTTCTCCTTGCTGCACCTTTCACAGTCCAAAATAAGTTATGAAACCAACATAGAAATGAAGAGGAGGAAGAGAGCTTTCCAACGATATCTTATACGTCAAAATCTATAGCCGGATGAAGAAGTTATGGCCAGAAGAAGTTATGGCCAGAAAAAGTTATGGCCAGAAGAAGATGAAGAGGTCGGAGAGGGAGAGAAAACCGGGAGGAGAGAGAAAGGGAAGAGAGAAAAATATGATTTGCCATAGTAACTCGTCCTATTTATAGAAAGTTATCATGATCAGTAATTTTAGTATTTTGACCATAACTTCCGCATACGAACTATGATTTTAGCGTGCCACATGTCTGCGAACTTGCTATAACGTCCTCTACAACCACTACAAGAGAAAATGTCATCGGCGACAACCCGAAGTTGTCCTAAAAAATCTAAATTTCTGGCGTAATTGAAAATGTGACGACTTTGGGTTGTCACAATCAGTTGTCGCCTAATGTGTTTTACTGATTGTCAAAAGCGAGGAAATTACACGGTTGTCGCTTTTTCAATATGCGACGCAATTGGTTCCTTGCGTATCACAAATAGTGAGACACACAAGTGTGTTACCAAAAACTATATGTGAGACTTTATATTTGTAATATATGAGACTTCGCTTACATTGCATATTCCATTTGCGGGGCTTGTACATTAGTCGTATTTTCAATATGAGACGCAATTCATTCCTCGCATATGACATCTTGCGAGACACGCAAGTGTGTTACAGAATGCTATATGCTAGAATTTATGTTTGTTACAATTTTTAATATATGAGGCTTCGTTTACGTTGCATATTTCATCTATGAGGATTATATGTTTGATAAAAAATTTATACGCGAGACTTTTTTTTGTTGCAAAAAATAACTGCGAGGTTTTATTTTTGTTGCATATACTAATATGTGACACATATGTATTTGTTGTAGAAAATTATATGCGAGACTTTTTGTTCGTCTTGTATAATTTTGTCAAGGAACTAATTACCTCGCATATTGAGAAAACGATATTTGTGTGATTTCGTCACTTTTGACAATCAGTAAAACACATTAAGCGACAATCGGTTGCGACAACCCAAAGACGTCGTATTTTCAATTAAGTGAAAAATTTAGACTTTTTACGACAACTTTGACTTTTGTATGCAAGGTTTCATATCGTTGCAAAATATAATTGTGAGGCTTTGTTTATGTTGCATCTAATATTTTGCAATGCATATGTTATTGTTTATTACATTAGTTCTTCTTAAAGTAGTATATCTACAGTGAGCAACAAAGAATTAGTTGGTAGGAAAAAAAAATTATCATTGATAATAATAAGAATACAAGAGTAAGAGAAGGGGACATAAAGCCTAAACTTCTCCTAGTAGAAGAGAAAACAAAAGAACAAAAATGCAACCTACTAAATTAATACAAGAACTATATCAGAGCTAGCCCATGTGAATATCAAAAATCACTTGGGCACCAAAGAGATAAGCAGCATTCAACAACCGAAAAAGAAGACAACGAAACCAGTAGATCGAAAGCCACATCAAACTGAACTATCTTGAAGTAGCTACTAAACTGCGACAAAAAAAAAACCAAGAAGTAGCAATTAAACCAAAGGAAAAACTGTTAATGTGAAAGTAGCAGAGTACCATTCTAACGGAGGACTGGAGGAGACTATTTTCAAGTGTTGCCTATATACAAAACTACCAATTGCAATGATTAAAGAAGAAATCAATATAAAAACAAATAAATAAATAAAACAGTTGCAAGCATATATATATATATATATATATATATATAGGCATGTTCCAAAGCGGACGTCTGCACTTCAGCGAAGTGTGGACGGCGACGCAGCGGAGGCGTTCCACGAGACGACGGACGCTTGCGGCTTGCAACTTGCAGAAGGGAGGCCGGAGGGCAGCGTTCGAGGTTTGAGGAGGTCGGGGTTGCAGGTTCTGGGCAACAACCCGACCTGCAACTGCAAGTTTTCTGGGCAGCGCTGCAATGACTTCGTCGGCGACTCCACCTACTACAGACTGCTTCGCCCGACCCCTGGCATCCTTCCGGCAACCCCGGCCGCTCGGTCGGGTCTCGAGCAGAGCTGCAGCGTCGCCCTCCGCGCTTTAGCGAAAGTGCGGACGTCCTCTTTGGAACGGCCCACTATATATATATATATATATATATATATATATATATAGTTCAAATATTGCCACCCATACTAGACATGAAAAGAACAATAATCATTTACACAGAAGGAGGAATATGAATTGCAATACCTCACCTACAACTGAATTGACTCTTCTTGAATGGCTCTTTTACTCCAAAGCAATCCACTTTGAACAAAATATTACGATATAAAGTTCAAGAAATAATTAAGGAATCTTAATATAATAGGTCTATATAAAATGCAAGAAAAGATTTATATTTTATCAAAAGACACAGGCAAATATTATCCTTGTATTTCATTGTACATGATGGATTTCTTTTTTTGAGTACGGAGAAAGATTACTCCCTTAACACCCCAAAAATGAATGCAACGTGCTTGATCAAAAATATTTAAGAAGAAAATATTAGGTAGAAACACCAAGGGGTACAAATAGAAAGATGATGTACCTTAGGCTTGCTGCTGCTAAAACAAAGTAGAACAGAATAAAAAGATTAATAACAAACATCATAATTATTGCCATTTCAATGCTTCTTGACAAACACTACGATCCTAGAAATTAGAAATTAAACTCTGAGTTTAGAAATACGTGTCTGGCTTCATTTATGCCATAAGAAAAAAAGCATGACCCATTTCGAGAGATTCAAAATTGCACACCCTGGTTAGCCTTCTTCACTCATAATATTCCACCTGAGCGTCCTTAAAGATGTCAATCGCCCCAACGAAAATAAACACAAAAAACACATAAGAAGAAATATGATCTCACTAAAAATAATAGTTCTAAGATCTAATTGAATAAGTAGGAAACTAATTAGCTGTCCATTCTCGCTCTTTGATCGTCTTCTTCTTTTTTCTTCCTTTAGCCTATTTTCAGCCACAACTTATTGCTCTTCTCCAATTGCCAACATAAATTGGTGTTGGCCTAAACAAAAGGAAAATAATAACTCTGATACAAAAAAAAAAAAGGAAAATAAATTATGTAAAAAAATAATATCAATCTATAAAAAAAGGAAAATAGATAGCAACTATATAAATAGTGTAGCAGCTAGCTAGTTTTTTTTTTTTTTTGAACCAAGTAATCATTTATTAATCTCAAGCCAGAATGGCACGGATACATACCTTCCCTTGCCAACTCTAGGGCAAGTTTAGGACGTGGTATGCTAGCATCACCCATTAGACAACCAGTGCTCACTTATTCAAAAGCAAGCCTATAATTATGAAAAAAGCATAGTACATAGGCATATTTCAACAAAAAATTAAATTTCCTCCTTGCGATCCAAGCTAGGACTAGGAGGTTTGGGTGGGTCCCAAAACATGATTGAATTGGACCACGGGTCAGACACCGGAGATTGGGGTGGGTGAATCCTTGGTGGTAAAGCTTTCCATTCTGGATATTATAGCGGGCTGCTCTCCGCTTGAGCTGCCGTGCCTCGACCTTATCTGGCAGTGTCCCATTGCGCTTGTATTCGATGATTTCATCCATCCAACTGGGATTGACCTCAATGTTGAAAATCTCCACTAGGGTTTTGGTGATGCTTGGCTTGTCAAGACACTCCACCCTTGTGTCCGCTGGACTTTTGTGTGGTTGGGCGGTTGCTAGTCTTGCTAGTTAATCAGCCTTGAAGTTCTTTTCCCTGGGGATCTGTGTGATGGTGTGAAATTTGAATTTTTTAAGGAGTGTCTTGATGTACCCCAAGTATGCCTCTAACTGCTGGTCCTGAACCTAGAAGCTGTCGTTGACCTGGTTAACGACTAGCTGGGAGTCGCTGAATAAGTTGACACTGTCAGCCCCTGAGGAGATGGCGAGGAATAAGCCGGCAATGAGCACTTCATACTCCACCATGTTGTTTGAGGCTTTGACATTGAACTTTAACGCGTATTCCACGTTTAGTCCCCCTAGTCCTGTCAAGATGACTCCGGCTCTGCTAGCTTTGGCACAAGCGGAGCCGTCGACGTGGAGGTTCCAGTCTGACTACTGCTAGGAGGATGGTTCCCTAGCGGTTACCATTTCTGTGCTGGCCTCTTCTGCCCCTAGGTTGGGTTCATCCTGACGCTCAGTGAGCTCAACGATGAAATCTGCCACCGCCTGGCCTTTCATGGCAGTCCTTGGCTTGCAGTCAATATCGAATTCGCTGAGCTCGATGGCCCACTTGCTGAGGTGCCTGGAGTGTTCAGGGTTCTGCATTACTTGCTTCAGCGGTTGGTTTGTTAATACATGAATTGTGTGGGCCTGGAAGTATTGGCGGCGACAATGAGTGCGACAGCGAGCCTCTCCAGGGGGTATATCTTGTCTTGGCCTCGTTCATACCTCTGCTGGCATAGAATACTGGGAGCTTCTCCTGGCCCTCTCGTCGTACAAAGGCGCAACTTACCGCTGATGGTGATACCGCCAGGTAGATGTATAGTACATCCCCCTGTACAGGAATGGAAAGAAGTGGAACTGCTGCCAAGTATTCCTTCAAGCTCTAGAATGCCGCTTCACAATCTGGTGTCCAGTCAATTTCTTTCTTATGGGTCCTCTTCAGAACTTTCAAAAATAGGAGGCACCTGTCAGTAAGTCTAGAGATGAACCGAGAGAGGGCGTTTAGCTTGCCTTGGAGGCTCTGCATGTGCATCTTCCATTCTGGAGCCTTCATGTTGAGGATGGCTTGCACCTTGTCAGGATTAGCCTCTATGCCCGATTCACTGACAATGTAGCCCAGAAATTTGCTAGCGGTGACACCAAAGAAACATTTTTCTGGGTTGAGGCGCATACCGTAAGCCAAGAAAATGGCAAATATGATTATGAGGTTTGCCACGTGTCAGCTGGCTTTGAAGCTTTTGACCAACATGTCATCCACGTATACCTCTATTATCTTGCAGAGATGCTCAGCGAACATGGCATTCATCAACCGCTGATAAGTTGCACCAACGTTCTTCAAACCGAAAGGCATGACATTGTAACAGTATAGGCCCTTGTCGGTGGTGAAGGTGGTGCATTCCTGGTTGCCGGTGTCATGCCCCTGATTTTACACACATGAAAATCGATATATAATCCCATAATTACATATGCGTGAACGTTCAGCCATCAATACAAAATACCTGGAAACTTTTTCCCTTTTAACCCAAGTATATATTGATGCCCTGAACCCACTATTTCAATATTGACCCGCTCCATAGAGTCATATATTACACAAGCTTACGAATTAAATTGTCAACAACAAAATAAAACGTAAATGCTGCTCAGAGTTAACTATACAACGGAAGTCCTTATCAACGGTAAAGTCACAAAAAAATAGCTTCCTACCGTAAAGCTACAAGGGCGCTATCTCCGATTCAACCTCGCTTATCCTAACCTGTAGGATTAACCCCTACACCGTTTGAATAGTGTACCAGGTTGCCACACAACAAACCTAGTATGCTTTTGAAAGCCCGTATGAGTAACTCAAAACACACATGCACAACTCACGCCAAAACGAGAAAAACAACTCACGCTTTGATTTCCTTAAAACACGAAATAAAGGAGAATAACTCACACTTTAATTTCCTTTCAAATTGAAACATAGAAAACAACTCACATCTTGAATTCTATCAGTTGTACCATAATCGCACCATAGAAAGCAACTCACACCTTGATTTCTATCAATAAAACATAGAAAACAACTCACACCTTGAATTCTATCAGTTGTACCATAAGCGTACCATAAAGAGCAACTCACACCTTGATTTCTATCAATAAAACATAGAAAACAACTCACACCTTGAATTCTATCAGTTGTACCATAAGCGTACCATAAAGAGCAACTCACACCTTGATTTCTATCAATAAAACATAGAAAACAACTCACACCTTGAATTCTATCAGTTGTACCATAATCGTACCATAGAAAGCAACTCACACCTTGATTTCTTTCAAATCGTTAATAAGGAAAACAACTTGCACCTTATCCCCTTAAAAACCATTAATAAGGAAGCAACTCACACCTTTTTCCCTATAAATACGTAATGTCATGAGTTATCAATAACCAATTCCCATTACCCCATGAATTACCTATATGGCAGACAGATTAGAGCTCTAACTGAAAACGTAACCACTCGTCCGCCCAAAGACGTGATCACCTGATATTCTGCCCAAGGTCATAGACCTTCGATCCTCGGGCCGCACTGTCCCTTGGAGCAAATCATTAAAGGAGTAGCACTGGACCCAAAATGTTACACAAATCTCAACGCTTTTGAAAACAATCGAAATCAACATTTTCATAATCATTGTTTTCCGAAAAGCCATAACACAAAACAATAACGAGCATCAATTCATGCATATTGTTTTCATACCAAAATCTCAACGCTTTTCAAAACAAATCGAAATCAATCATTTCCACAATAATTTGTTTTCCGAAAGCCACAACCCAAAACAATAAAAAGCATCATTTCATGCATATTGTTTTCATACCCAAATCTCAACGCTTTTCTCGAATCTCAACGCTTTTCAAAACAAATCGAAATCAATCATTTCCACAAATCATTTGTTTTCCAAAAGCCACACCCCAAAACAATAAAAAGCATCATTTCATGCATATTGGTTTCATAAATCCACAAACCTCCAAAACATATATATTTCACGTAAATATATATCTATATGTAGTCATCCGCTCAGGAATGCCTACTAATACCAACTATAGTTTGTAGTTACTAAATAACTCTCAAAACAATAAGGGTATTCCCGTTCGTGAATGAACTTCATGAGATTACTCACCTCGAAACTCCCGATGCGTCTTCTATACAGAACCGAACTAACACTCTCACCAACAACTTGTCCAATTCACCTTTTAAAAGCACCTATTCACCAATGATCTCAAATCAGTAACGCTTCACATTTGATTTAAGTTCGAACCCCTGTTTTGAACTAAAATCCCCAAAGTGGAGCCAATCGAGGTAAAACCACATCCGAGACCTCCCAAAGTCTCCAGAATACGTCCGCGATTGATGTGACCAAATCACAAGTCGATCGGACGCTCGAATCCTCACGGATCGAATAAATCGATCGGTATGAAACTGTAAAAATCATAACAATTCCATACGAACTCCAAAATTTGCATATTATATATCGAAACGCTCGTATCAACGAGTAGAACATATATAATACCAAAAACAGTTCCTTAAGTGGCCGGAACACCGCCAGAACACCGCCACAGGCGGTGGCGCACCTCCACCGGCCAAAACTCAATATTTTCCAAAACTCCCAACATCAAAAAGCTTCATCTAAGCATGCTTGTGAATTCTCATAACTAGCTCGAAGTCAGAAAACAAGCATAAAGGGTTGAAAACTACCTCACAAGCCGTGAACAGTAATCCAATTTGAGTGAACCAAGTTTTACGTGAATCGATCCAAACAACCACCAAGATCAATCAAGGAGGCTGCTCTGAGCTCCCCAAGCTCAACTTGAAGCCCCGCCGACGTCGGAGATCGGAGAACCTATCGGGTCTAAAAACACCCAACTGCGCTGCCTTCTACTGCCGCCACCACCGAGAATCGGCACTAGAGGACACCACAGGGACGACCAGACGGAGGAGATGATCCTATATGGAAAGTTTCGTTGCCGGAGACCGCAGCAGTTCGCCTGAAAAGCCGGGTCAGGTCGGCCGGGTTCGGGTCGGGTCAGTCGGATTACTTCGATAGTGAAGGTGTTGACCGAGAGAGAAGAGAGAGAGAAAAGTGAGCTTCCGGAAATGGAAATAATGAAAATAGTAAGTTTCCAACTTGGGAAACTTCTATTTATACCAAATGGAAATTCCTTCCAATAGCCATAACTTTCTCATACGAACTCCGATTGATGCAAACCACATGTCCACGAACTTGTATCGAAGCGCTCTACAACTTCCGTGAAGGAAGTTTTCCGAGAATCCCAATGTATAAAAAGTCAACCTTTGCGCCACCCCTAAAGTCACATTTTCTGAATGAAAAATTTATCCGTAACACTTCCGCTCCGTCCACGAGTCACGAAACCTTCCAAGAAACATAAAATTAATTCTGGAAAATATTCGGAAAATAATTACCAATTTCTGGGGTATCACAGCCGGGGTGCATCTTGATCTAATTATAGTTGGAGAAGGCGTCCATCAGGCTCAGCAGCTCGTGTCCAGCGGTTGCATCGACCAGTTGATCAAAGCGGGGTAGCGGGAAGCTATCCTTGGGACATGCCTTATTAAGGCCTTTGAAGTCGACACACACCCGCCACTTTCCGCTAGGTTTCTTGACCATGACCAGGTTCGAAATCCGCTGGGGATAATTGACCTAGCAGATGAATCCAATGCCCTGAAGCTTGGAAACTTCTTCCCTTATTGCACGATATCTCTCTTCATTGAAGGCCCTTCGCCGCTGCTTGACAGGATAGAAGGATGGTTTGATACTCAACTTATGTGTGATGATCTCAGGGGAGATTCCTGGCATATCAACGTAGGACCATACAAAGACGGCGGCATTGTCACGTAGAAACTGAGTGAGTTCAGGCGCTATCTCTAGGGCTAGTTGAGCGCCGATGCGGACCGTCTGCTCAGGGTGCTCGTCGGAGATGCTGATAACCCTCAAGGATGTCTCTAGGTTGACATGCTCCTTTTTCACATATTTCTCCTTGTCATCCTGAGGATCCTCAAAAATATTTGGTGCCGATGCATGGTTTCCTACCGTTAGGATCTCATGGCGGTGTGTCAACAATGCCACAGTCATTGAATAACATTCTCGTGCCAGTTGTTGACTACCTCTCACACAGCCTGTCCCGTTCGGTGTAGGGAACTTCATGAGGAGCATGTATCTGGCTATGATGCACTTGAGTTTGTTGAGTGCCGGTCGACCAATGATGGCATTATATAAACTAAAGTAGTCGATAACGATGAACTCCGTATGTATTTCTGCTGTACATGGACTAGCGCCGATGACTAGGAACATGTAGTCAGAACCTAGCGGTTGGGTGACGTCACCAGAGAAACTGAGCAGTGGCTCATGATCTTGGAGTAATTTTCTATTCTGCTGGAGTTGGTTATAGCAACCATTGAATATGACATTGAAAGCGGATCCGCTGTCAACAAGGACCCTTCCAACTGACCATTTATCGAGCATGGCGTCGATCAAGAATGGATCATCGTCAGCTATGTGCACTCTGAGCTCCTCCTCCTCTGAGAAGGTAATGGGTTCCCAACCAGACTTTGGGAGTTTAGCGGATTTCTCATAGCAGATGTTGTAGATTTCTTTGGGGTAGTTAGCGCGTGCATATCACTTTCTTGCCCTATGAGACATGTTGGTGATCGGAGCACCGCCGTCGATGGTGTTGATATGGCGCATGGGTTCGATGTTGGCGACCACAGGTGGCGGTTAGCGCACCTTGAATTGTTCCATCTTACCATCACAGTACAAAGTCTCAATAGCTGTTTTGAAAAAGTTGCGATTGTTGGTGTTGTGACCGCTGTCCACGTGGTATTTACACCAGTTGCCTGTGTTTCTTGGTTTTCCCACTCTTGGGGTACTTTTTTAGGGGTGGCGGTGGAATCTGGTCTTTACATTGGTCATATATCTCTTCATTCGAGGCTGTAAGGACTGTAAACACTACGTACTGCTGGGAGGACTCCGTCTGTTTGTTACGGTTATCCCCATGGGATGAGCGGTTGACCTTATTGTTATGCTGGTCCTTTTGCCGCTTGCTCTGGTAGTTGCCCTGTTGCCACTCTCTCTTCTTATCATTTGGCGGCGTAGAAGAGATTTTGTTAGCGGTCTCCTGATGGCTGGAGGAGGGTTGAGTGGACTTTGCCGGTGTTGGCAGTGATGGAGGGGTTTCTCCATATGTGATGAATTTTTCCTGTGCATGGATGACGGCTTCGCTCATGACATGGTCATAGGCAGCGTTTGGATAGTTGTTGTTGAGTTGATAGAGAAATGGTCCGTTTAGGAGTCCCTGCTTGAAGGCTGCTAATGCCATTGTTTTATAAAGATCACTGCACTGAGATGTAGCCGCTCGCCACCTGGTGCCAAATGCCTTCAACGTTTCGTCTGCCCCCTGCTTGACGTTGAACAATTGAGTTGTGTTGTGATGTCCGGCGGCCAGCAGGATGAACCGAGAAAGGAAAGCGTTTGATAGTGCATGGAAAGAGTCAATGGATCCTAGTGAGCATTCAAAGAACCAGCTCATTGTCTCATTATCTAGCATTTCGCTAAACAAGTGGCAGAGTGTGGCATCATCAAACCCCTTATTGTTAGTGACTTGTTTGAATGTATCCATATAGACGAAGGGATCAGTCATGCCGCCATAATGTGGCATTTTTGGTGTCTTTGCATGTGCTGGTATGACGACTTACAGGATCCTGGAGGTGAATGGCTCTGGCCTAGACACAAAAAGTGGATTTGGAATTGATGCTAGGTCTCCTACCTCCTCCCGGATTAGCCTTTGCTCTAATTGCTGCATCCTTTCCAGGATTAGGGCTGTTGCGTAGCCAGTGAGTCTCGCCTGGAGATTCCGTTGGACCAGTTCCCTCCTGGGGACAGGTGGATTACCTTCAAATCTAGCCCTAGCTGCCGAGCGGTTGGTATGCGGTTGTGACTCCGCTTCTTGATTAAACATTAGTCGGGGCAGGGGGTGGGCCCATTCCTAATAGTTCTAGTGGGTTCAGCGGTACCAGCATCTGTATGATTGGTATGAGTACCAATCCGCCGGTATTGGGTAGTCTACGTCTAGTGCTCCACGATTGCTCGCTCTCCGCTGGGTTAGCGTTTGCCTCCAGCGCCTTTTTCAGTTCATCAAATTTTGACATCAATGTGGCCACCTGCTTTTGGGCCTCGGCCTTCTCTCTGCGCTCTTGTTCGAGCTCCTTGTTTGCCTTATGAAGGTTCGCCAATGCCAGCTCATACATTGCGGCGAGATCTTGGCCTGGTGGGCGACTGCTGCCCGGTCGGGTCTCCTCTACAGTTTGAGTCAACGGGACCTGGGATGAGCCCTAAGGTTCCACGTGGGGTTGACCGGAGTGTTGTATATTGCTCGGTTAATGTTAACCGTTGGGTTAATATTAGCAGCGGGGTTGGTGGGATGGGGGTTGGCAGATTGATCCGCTTGCTCCTCAGCATTTCCCCCTCTACCGTTTGTCAGGGTGATTGTGGTGGGATTACATTTTGTTCAAGGATTCCCACAAATAGCGCCAATGTTAATGTCTAAGATTGAGCGGTAGCCCAAGTCTTGGTTAACGCTAGTCTGATGGGCGGAACGCTACTGATGATATTCTCAGAGCTTCCGCTACCTGACAAGAAATACAAAGGGCGTCAGAGGGAGACCGCGTTGGGCGGTCTTCTCTTCTCCAATGTCTAAGTTAGTCAATGTATTTGTATTGACAGAATAACAGTAGGTAAGTAGTAAATGCATAATTAATGAAGAGAGAGGAAAGAACCTTTTATAGGTGTGGAAGAGGTTGACCTCTTCCATGTTTTCGATGTGGGACTGATATGCTTCAGTTCCTAGCTTCTAGAGCTTCTAATGCTATCTTGACGCGGAGAGTGGCTGCCGTCGGCGGTGATATGGGGGTGAACCGGGGCTCAGGCGGGAGCTTGGTTGGCTGTGTTTCCGTAGGTCACTTTGCTGGTGGGCATTGGTACCGCTGGCTGTAGCATGAGCGTGGCTCATTATAGCTAATTATGCTTGGCAAATGCTCATGTAAGTAAAAGAAGTAAGAACTTTTTTCCCCCTCTATTGTTAAGTTTTGGAAAGCATACCTGAAAGTATATATGAAACTAGATTAAGCCATATACTTGGCCATGACAGTGGAGAAAAAGGACAAAAAGATAAAGAGACAATTTTTTCTTTTCTTGAATTGACTTTGATTTAAGTTTTGATTTCTTTATAGGTCACAGTACTGTCGCACGTGGTAGAATCGATGACCATAATAGACTTTATGTAGATTACTTTGCTGATCAACCTATATTTATGAGTCATATATTTAGATGAAGATTTCGTATGAAACAGCCTCTTTTTTTATGAATTCATGCAGTAGTGGAAAATCATGATTCCTAATTTGTTCAAAAAAGGAATGCCGCTGAGGTTCTCGGTTTGTCATCCCTCCAAAAGATGACGGTTGCACTAAGAATGCTTGCTTATGGTGTGTCGGCAGATCAAGTTGATGAATACCTATGAATTGGCGAAAGTACAGCTATTGAAAGTCTTAAGAGATTTGTTAAGGTAGTTGTTGAAATTTTTGGTGATGAGTACTTGAGATCACCAGACAGCGATGACATCACAAGATTGCTTGCTATAGGCGAAGAGCGTGGCTTTCGCAGAATGTTGGGGAGCATTGACTGTATGCATTGGAAATGGAAGAATTGTCCTACAGCATGACATGGTATGTATTTTGGCCACATCCATGAACCAACAATTATTTTGGAAGCTGTGGCTTCGTATGATCTTTGGATATGACATGCATTCTTTGGGCTCCCAGGATCTCATAATGACATTAATGTGCTAGATCGATCTTTTGTATTTGTCGAACTTGCTGAAGGACGTGCTCTCGAAGTGAAATATAGAATCATGGACAATGAGTATAAAATGGGATGATACTATCTTGCTGATGGGATATATCCCCAATGGGCAACCTTGTTAAGACAATTCCTGCTCCACAAACATAAACATTTTGCCGAACTTCAAGAGAGATATCAAAAAGATGTTAAGCAAGCATTTGGGGTATTACAAGCTCGTTTTGCAATTATACGAGGGCAGGCACACTTTTGGAATCAAGAAGACTTGAGCAATATAATGACGGCTTGCATAATCATGCATAACAAGATCATTGAGGATGAGAGAAATGACAATCACAACTTAGACCAGCTACACAGTGATTACGATAATGTGGCTAACTGTCCACCTATAGCATCAGTGTCGCATGAGCGTACAATTTCATTCATGGAATTCCTTGCCAATCATAACCGTAATAGAGATAGAGAAGTTCATTCTCAACTCCAAAAAGGTCTTATCGAGCACCTGTGGAAGTTTCATGGAGATTAGTAGGAATATTATGTTTAGATTTGTTTTTTTTAAATTTTATTTTATTTATCTTTTAGGAAGTGTAGATTGAAATTTGAGTTTAATAATTCTAGTATATGTTATTATCTAAACATCACGCATTTTCCATGCTAAACCCTCTCAAAGTCCTTGCACTATGACAAAAAAGCTATCAGACGACAGAGGAGGTCTGTCGTCTGATTAAAAAAAATTATGTTGTCTAGTACGGTGCCGTCTCTTGGGGCTATCAGATGACAGATTTCCTCTGTCGTCTGATTTTTCAGAAGACAGAAGGTTTTCAAGTCATCTGTTGTCTGATTAAACCAAGAACTTGTTTTTGATGTATTCAAACGACAGTTATTTGTTGTTTGTAATGCCTTATAATAACAGTTTGTTGTTGTTTGTTTTGTATTTTAATAATAGTTATCTATTGGTTAAATTGCGAACATAAGGCAGTTATTTGTTGTTGTACCAACTTACACAAAACATTTATTCATTATTGTACATTCATTTAAGCAACAGTTATATATCGTTTGAACATATTCACAACTACAGATTTTTGGTTATATCTTTTGATAATATATTTCTAAGACTACAGTTTTGTGTTGTTGTTTTTGTTTTGAGTCAACAAAAGTTTATATATCTTTGTCTTTGTTTTCATTTTAAGACTACAATTTTCTGTTGTTTGAGTGGGAAAATAACAATAGATTTTTCCTGAATTATATTGTTCTTAAGTCTCTTCAACAACATATTTTGGCTTTGATATAATGGTTGCCTGGACACCAATTAGAATGTAATCTAGAAACTACACTTGCAAATGCCATATATTATTCAATCTGTCATTGGAGCCAACACTTATAATTATTCTATACATAAACTTAATGAGTATTGGTTCAATAAACCCATATAAATTCATTTACTACATAAACCTAATATACAAGAAATAAATCAGTTATTGCCTTAATTCTTCTTGCAGCCACCTCCTCCATACAATTCGGTGAAAATAGATGAGGAACTTATTACATAGTAGTGATCCTTGAATTGGTGCAAATTATATCTTCCCAGTCACCAGATTTCTGCCAGATTAGAGCTTGCACAGATGAATTCAGCCTGGAAAACAATTGAAGAACCATCTAGTTGATTATGCAAGTACAGCAAGGCCAAGTATGTGGCTTATGTATGATGCACAACTGTGATCCAAATAATCTAAACTTGAACTCTAGATATTGATCCATTAGTAGATTCTTCTATAAACCTCTAATTCTAATTTTCCTCCCTACTAAAGTTTAGTACATAGCTGAATCATAATCAAACACAGCTGAAATAAGATAAAATCAAGCTATCCAATTATACAACAAAATCAATAATGAAACTAAAATTTTAAAGTCATTACTTGGATGTAGGGACAATAACAATAAATTAATTACTAGATGTAATGGCCTTATTATAACTTCAAAATCAAGATTCGAGACCTGCTCAATCTCGACTCTCTCCAAGAGTCTCTCAAGCTGGCCTCTAATATCTCTAGCATGCTTGACCTGTAAATTTTTCAGATTACAAATTGTAAGAGCACTATTGATCAAGAATCTATAAATGGCACTATTGTTTGAAGATCTAAAGGAAGGAATTGAAGTATGGCAACCTCCCTCAAAGCATCAACATAATGACCCAGTCTTGCCAACTTATGTATTGATAGTATGGCCTCAAGTTATCTTAAAACAGTCTGTTGCTCTAAGACACTCTCCCTCTCTTGAGGACTGCATGGTACATTCAAATTACTTTCATAAGCTAAATTCAATACACACTAAGCAGTGAAAATCCATTGTGAAATAATCTAAAATAGGTAGTAAGGATCGAAAAATCATCCAAAAACTAAAATGCACATCCTGTGCAAAATAACATCAAGGCAAAAAGTAAATAAATAAGTAAACAAAAGATGGTAGTGTCAAGATACCTGACTTCAGATGAATATTTGTCTATCTCCATGATCTCATTTCTGGAATGAATTAATGAGACCAGTAGTTCGACTCTCCCCATCCGATCTACCACGTGACAAGGCACAAATTGCTTCTGAGAGACACTTGTTAATGGTATCCAATGCCATTGAGAATGCTCCTTTTCATTTTTGAATTTCTATGGACTGAATAAAAGAGAGGAGAACAAGATTAGTGCATCTAGGAGAATAGTTATTAATGACAGCAAGAAGATGAGAGGGAACAATACATGAAACATCAAAACAATAACAATAAAGTGTTAAGTATTAAAAATATTCAATATACTAAGCGTTCCACCGCAAATCTAATTGGGGTTTTTTAGGTAATTATAAAGCTTCTAAGAAGTATTTTACACTTGATTGTAACCCTCCCTGAGAAAAATATAAATAAACCAATAGGGTCCAAATGCTTGCTCAAACAAGAAGTCCAATTTGAAATCTATTTAAACTCAATGGAGTCCAAAGGGTCCAAACATGACCATAACAAAACACCAATATTACTAGCACCTTTTTCCGATGGAAAAGGCACCAAAAGCTATACTTGAGTGGAAGAATATATTCCCTTTTCAGACCACTAAAAATCTAAGACTTTAATATAGCTTCTGTAAAATTTGAAAGCATGGAGGTCAGGGAAAGAAGCATTACTTTTTCATACCACTCAGTTTCGTGACAATGGTGAGTAGCTTCAAGAAGAAATTTGAAAGCATGGAGGTCAGGGAAAGAAGCATTACTTTTTCATACCACTCAGTTTCGTGACAATGGTGAGTAGCTTCAAGAAGAACTTGTTGTCTTGCTTTTACATCAATCAAAAATCGTCTATGTTCACCTTCTTCGCCAGCACCTCTTGAATCAAGTAAAAGATATACCCCACCATCCCGCAACATTAGCTTTATAAGTAGTTGATCAGCTTCATCAAAAACATAAACATTCAAATGGCTTACACCAAGCTTTTTGTATGATGTAAGCTTATGCATTGTACCATAACTTTCGAGCACAATATGTGCTTTTACTGGTGCCTAGTCATGAACAAATGTAGAACTTGGCATCATATTTGGAATAGCACACTCCGTTTTTATTCCAGTGTATATCCCCATCCTCTGAAGCACCTCTAATATCTGCCGCATTACTTACCACCATTAAATTACTTTCGACTTTGTAAGGCATTCATTCAATGTCCACAGTTTCTATTGAAATAAATAAGAACAAACATACCACCATCAAATGATATAGATTGCAAAATATTAAAAAAATTTCTCAATTCAGTCAATTAATCACAATATCATTTCCAAAAACAGCTATTCTATGATATGCAGCACCATCCCCAGCTGCACATATTGAAGCCTACCAAACAAAATCATCAAAAGAAAACCCAGAAGACACAAAAGTCAACCAATCTAATTCACCATGCATGACTAAAACAAAAAAGCACCATCCTTTATCAAATTAAATGGATGTAAACTTACAGAGAGGGCAGAAGATTCATGGGTTTGAGACCAGGCCTTGCCTTCTTGATCTGCTCTTCACTTACTCTATTAAGTCTGGTCAATTCCACAACGAGCATTTACTAAAATGAAGGCATCAGGAGAAAGGTTCTCTACAAACTGAAAGTATTAACATTTTAACAAGAAAAGGCTTCTGGACTAATATGAATGCTTCTTATTGTACATACTCAAGACAAGAATTAAATCATTTAGTGACATCCATATGAATTGGCCGATAAGTGTTTCATTTGATAAGTTTGTTTGGGTCATAGGAAATGAAAAGACACCAATGCAGCCATAAACACGAAAATATGGAATCTCAATCTTGTGGACAACTAGAATGAGCAATCAAGTAGTCTTTAAAGAGAACACCTCAAAAAGATCTCCCCCTTGGATGGATGTTATCCCTCTTCCTTGCATATTAGGTGAAAGCATTCCATAGGTTTTATCTACCTTATAGGCAACTGGTCAACTCAATAGTCACATTAAGAGCTTTCATTAATTAAATTTTTCATTCTAATTTCCTAATCTACCCAATCCATGAGTCTCAATGACACCAGCACACTTACTATAAAATAAAATTGATGACAGTATGAACCTAATTCAAGAATTCATGCCTATATTACATCTGATGTCATTTGTATTAAATTAATATAGACGAGTTCCTTCAACCCCCTACCCATAATGACCCATCTCCCTCTCACTCTCACTCATGGAATGCACATTGCACATATATTTTGCACATATACTTGCAGCATATATTTCAGATATGTCACAATGTTAAACAACTAACACATTACCAGGTGTTGGCATTCTGACAGATATAAAATTTAAAAAGCAAAAGAAATAAGTCAATAAACAGCAAGTTCTCCAAATTGACTGATAATAGCAAAGTGACTAGATCAGAAGCACGATTGAAGAATATGATAGAATACCAATTCAGTTATTCGAAACAATAATACAAATGAAATCTCCCACATTGAAATTCGAAATGAGAAAACATAAACCTGTCAATGATAATACTAGAATGCTAATTCCATCAGCAAATGATGCCTTTCTCCTTTTGAAGTAATATAGGATATAAAAACATATAAAGTCCTACATACTAACCTTCTCAGAAACCCGACTATTACTACCGTTCAACAATTTTGGTGTCATCCATGGAAGCTTTCCTCGCACATCACCAGATACCGAAGTATTGTGTTTGATTCTTAATAATCCAAAATCTCCTACCCAAAGAGTGAATAGCCAATTACCAGTACTAAAGAAAACCCTTGCAACAATATTGCCAAATCAAATTGAAACTAGACAACTTTTTTTATCAGATTGAAACCAAATCAAACATGACGAGTTGTTTACAACTGCAAAATATATACATAAATCCCGTAAACCCAAATTGAAGAAAGACCTAACAACTAGATCGAATTTACAATGAAAATTTTAGGAAACCCCAAATCAATTTCCAGAAGAAAAAAAAAACCGAAAACGGAATATTGAACCCAATCTAAACCGTAAACTAAATGAAGCAAAATCAAAACCTAATCGAAGAAAGACCTAACAACTAAATCAAATTTACAATGAAAAACCCCAAATCAATTTTTGGGAAAACCCTAAAATGGAAGATGGAACCCAATCGAAACCCCTAAACTAAATGAAGCAAAATGCTTACCAATAACCCAATCGAAAATAGAACAGTCAAGCTTCCTCTAATCTCTTGAGTCGCTGGTGGAGGACTCCATTAAGCTGAACGCGAATGCAAACAGCATGGATTTCGGGGATGAAGGAGAGATCAGTTTTAGGTAAGGATTCTCAATATGAGAGATGGTTGAGTTTTGAGAGATGTCGATATATGACTGAGTTTTCCTCAAGACACACTATGATATTTGAGTTTTTGGTTGCTGAGAGAGTTTTAGACAGAGTTAATATATGTGGGAATGAAAACACGAAGGTGCCAAAAGAGACTTAAAATAAAAAAAAGTCAAACTCACCTTATTCAGACAACATAATTTCTTAACTGTGTTGTCTGAATATTACCCCATTGACTAGTCAGCTATAGGTTTGGACACTTGAGAGGGAAAAGACTTAAATTAGTTGGAGGGAAATCTAAAATTTTTGCTAGGGTTGAGTATAGAAAATTTCCATCTTTTCAGACAACATTTAAGTGTTGTCTGAATCTAACCATATCTTTAAAATGAAACAAGTATGGTTTCTCATTGTATTTAGACGACAGATATAATTTATGTGTCGTCTGAAACTCAGACGACAGAAAAGGACCATTCTGTCGTCTGAGCTCTGTTGTCTGATAACTTTTTTGGCATAGTGTTGTCTTATTACAAGTCCATACGTTCTACAAGTCTACTAATTGTTATTAGTTGACCAAAGTATATTTTGCTGATGTGATATATCCCCTTTCTATATAGATAATCACTATGGAAAATGCTTCAGTACATTAATGTACCGATACATCAAGTAGACTAGGTTCAACACAGATGTAGACTAACTCGGTACAAGAGTAGACTAACTCCATGTATGTCTACCCATGTACTGAGCTAGTCTACCTCTATATTGAACCTAGTCTACTTGATGTATCGGTACATTAATGTACTGTAGACGATCCCAATCACTATATCTGTTGTATTTAGTATTCTTTGTAGTTGAGAATCTATAACCATTCTAGAAGGAAGAGAGCAACACTTACTCGCGCTTTTCAAATCAAGAAAATTCTTTGTCTATATCAAGGTGGTCAGTTGAAAAAAAAAAAAACAAAAAACAAAAAATTCGCATACATCACTCACATCTACAAGAACAGTTCCAAAGTTGACAAGTCCTTAAATTCACAAAGTTGATACTCGATCCAAATCAATTTTCTTTTCTGGGTTTTGAAAGACCAAGAAGAGATACTAGAATCCAAGTGAAGCTAAGTTTTAAAAAAAGTAAAAGCAATAGAATAGCAAACTATATACTTTCAAAAAGGTAAAAGCAAATAAAGCAAATGAATCAAGATTACATGGAAACTATTCATCAACGAGAAAACAAATATGAAAAGGAAATCATAAAATTGAATGTGCATAACTAGTACTACAAAATTAAGCAATAATACTATGAGAATGACAAATGACAACCAAATGCAAATCTCATCACTTTGGAAACTACACTTTCACTTGGACGGGATCTTCTTGCCATGATTTCTGCCTGACAGTCTCTAAAATATTCAGCTTGCATTTTCGGCAAAGTAGTGATATCTATCAACATTATTTTATCATCCTCTTGTTGTTATTTCGCTTGCTCCTTTTTTCCTTGAGGATATAAAGCTTTTCTTCTTGAGAAAGACTTAATTGGCAACACTCTTCTTTCCTACGCTCAGTTTCTCTTTTGAATGCCCTGAATTGTTCCAATTGTGAAGCTACATTCTCTTTTATGTTTTCTTTCTTTAACAAGTCCTTAGCTTGTTTTTGTCCTATTGGCCTCTCCATGATTGCCTTCATCTAAAACTATTGGAGATGAAGCATTTTGAAGAGACACTTCAGGATTTATAGACTTCCTTTTTTTAGTAGTTGCAATTGCAGCTTTCTTGACACTAAATGATATCCACTTTTGCTCATACTTCAAGATATTCCAGTTATGTTCTTGCAAAAATGCAACTTTTTCTCTTTCTCTTTTGCATCTTTTTTGCTGTTTGGAGCTGTAAAAATGTTATTACAAAATGAAAGTCACATAAAGTTATTCACTTTTTTTTTTTTGGGGGGGGGGAACAAAGTTATTGACTTTGATTACCATGTCTTGTTCAGTCTCACCACTTTGTGGTTGATTCAGAATCTGTTCATAGTATCCACAAAACTTATTAACAGATACTTGAATTGCCGACCAACGGTGTTGTAGAGAACTAGCATCCAGGTTGGTTTCAAAAGTCTTGTTTTTATGATAGTATTATGCAATTCCAGCCCAACATGCGGTACTTTTTTGATCATTTCCTTTCACTAGATCTAAGCCAGTATTGAGCCATGTAGATACCAGAAGAAGGTCTTCTTGAGTAATTCGTAGATATATTTTGCTCTTTGCAGAGGCTTTATTTTGAGCAGGTATTTCAGATGTCATAGCAGGTGCTTAAGAAGACATGCAACCATCGATATTGAGGCCATCATTGTGATAAAAAAGAGTCATTAAGTTCTGATTCTATTTTGAGGAGATTGGTAAAGTATATAATATTAGGAGGTGTTGGCATCACTGGCTTGAAAACCTTCCTCTTCGTTAGAGAATTCAACTTAACCTGGATCGCATCTTTCCATTTAGGCCAAATTTCTCTACGTTGGCATTCATTCATCAGACTCAACAAACTCATGCGCAATGAAATCACTATGCCAAAAAGGCCTTCAGACGACAGAACTGTTCTGTCGTCTGAATGAACAAAAATATGTCGTCTAGTACGGTGTCGTCTCTTGGGGGCATCAGACGACAGAAGTGTTCTGTCGTCTGAAAAATCAGACGACATAAAAAAATAAAAGTCTTGTGTTGTCTGATGAGTTTTGCATTTTGGGAACATTGTGATATGTATCTTTAAAAGCATTCAAACAACAGTTTTGTATTGTCTGATAGACAAAACAACCACAGTATTTTTTAAATGCTATTGTGTGAAGCATATTTGCAAGACTTATTTGTGTGGTCTGAATGCCCTTAAATAAGAAATATGAAGACTCATATGTAGTGTCTTCTCTCATACAACAACAATTAAAGGTTGTGCTAATTTACTTTAAACGATAATTATATGTGGTCGTAAGGAGCATCAGAGGACAATTAAGTGTCGTTCTAGGGTAGGTTTGTATGACATTTAAGTGTTGTGTGAAAGGTTTTGAGATTACACATATGTGATGTTGGGAAATGGTTTAGACAATAGATATCATATTCTTTCTGTTATGTCAGTCTCATTACGACGACAATTTACTGTCGTTTGAGATTATTTAGACGACAAATATTTGTGGTCTGAATATAAAAAGGACCACTAATGGTACGTGTTTTATGTTGTCTGTAATCACGCCCAATCACACTTATTTGTTGTTATACACTTTAGCCAATACTTTCATCTAACTTATGTTGTTGTTTTGCCTTTTATACTACAATTATATGTTGTCCCAATGCCAAAAAGACAATAGACTTATAATTGATTTTTGTGTTGTTTTTGTGCAGCTGCAACCACACGTTTTGGTGTGCTTTTGTTGTAGCTTGCAATTTGAGATAACACATATTACTAGTCCCCTGTTACAATTGTTATGCATGCATTCTGGAAATCAAAATTGCCCATTCATGAAACCATAATATCCACATCCAAAATCATTCATTGCAATTTTCATGAATCCACCATTGTCTCATGTACACAAACCTATTCATGAGCATAAGTTCAAAATGGCCCATATCTATAAATCTGGGCAGCCAACAAAATATATGCATGAATCAAGCTTTCATACCCTGAGTTATAGGGCACCCAAAAAATCTGACTAGGCTTCCCTCTTTAATAAGAAGCAGACAAAGAACAAGCTCGTTTAGTCGTATTTCCACAGCCAATGACACCAGTCTGAGCAGGGTCTACGAAGCCAATCATGTCAAGCATATTCGATTTGTTCAACACTTGATAAAGGAAGCTGTAAAACCACAAGTCCCAAAATATCATTACAACAGTACTGAATATCACACAATGTACAACATAACTAAAATTGCAAAAGTAAACAGAGATGTGCAAATTTTCCCATTATGTAACCATTCATTTAAATATATAGAATGTTACATTAGAACTTAGAATGCAAGTCAGGTGTACAACTACGCACCTTCTTGTTCCTTGACAAAATTGATGATAATAGTGGCAACCAATAACTAAGTAGCAAAACAAGCATAACCAAGAATATTTATCAGAATAAGACCCCAAAAGAAAGAAGTCGCGATTCGACAGAGAGAGCAAAAGATCACATTTTGATAGATTTAAGGATATGACAAACTTAGGCTATTTAATTTGGATTGTAGAGCAAAAGAGTTTGGATCATTTTCATAAAAATTGAGACATTGGAGAGCATGAAAAATGCTCAAAAATAGGTAAGTTTATAATAAATAAAACAAGAAGGTGGCTACACTCACAAAGTGGTTGCCTTCATTTACGAAGATATCCTCCATGTGAATGAGCGATCTCCACTGACTTGAGAGATCATATTCAAGTTTTGAAGTGTTGTTTGCATACTGTGGTCCCTTAGGATCACTCTCCTTTCACCTGAAACAATGACACGTAGATAAAAAGAACTAAGGTCACCAAACCATATGTAGATATCAAACCGTGATGGGCACCAAGAATTCGACTCTCACAATAGCAGCATGCCTTAATCAGTATGATACTACGTTTAAAGAGATGATGTTTGCCAATGAGGTGATCAACCTGTATGGTAACAGCACCAGGAAGATGATCAAGAATTAAAAAAAAAATCCAAAATCACAAACGAGCAAAGAGCACCAAAGTCCAATATTTTTACTTGCTATAATAGACTTGAAAAAAAAAAATTAATAATAATAATAATTGCATCTGATACACCAGAGCTTCCTAGGAAAACATCCTTTACATGAACCAAATCTGGTGACTCATTCAATCATATGTAGCAAAACTGGGCTAATAAAACTCAGCTTTAGTGGAAGACTACCTGCTCAAGAAAGCATAACGTACATAGCCCTCCTAACTGATTGAAGGATATATCAACCACAATATTTTGCACAAGGCACTTTACAAGCTTAACCTGCCACCAGAAAACACAACAATCTTTACTGAGGACAACTAAAATTAAGTGAATCTGAATAGAAACAAAGAATAATCTCATAAACACACGTGCATTTCCTAAAGGTTTTTAGGAAAAGCAAATTAAAGGACATACTAGCGGTGAAACAGAAATTTTTTATGGACATGATGGTGCTACTATAATGCCCCGAAAGGGTTGACGTCACAGCACCGTGAATCTTACGAAGCTTAAGTATCGACAAAGTAATACTCAAACTTCTTAAGATGCGCAAGGCTAAAGATAACGAAACTAATCAAGTGAAGTTTGATGACTAACTAAGTTTTTTTTCTTTTTTTCTTTTGGGCAGCTGCAAAACTCAATATTTAGAATCAATGTATCTCAACCTTTGGTGATGAAAAAATTGCATAAATTCAAGTGAAACCTGATGTTAAATAAACTCGAGATAGTCAAACTAAATAGACTACAAAGAGGTTTGAAATCTGAGGCTTCAGACTACAATTGGTGGAAAAATTTCAAGCAATGGCAACGACAATTAGGATTTATCCAACTGATGTAACAAGCTCAGCAAGAGTAGACAGAAACTTAAAAATAGGAAATAGAAGGATACATATGCATAATGGGGTACCCACTTTCCTAAAAACCGATGACCGTTCTTAATGCCAATTACTTACTTGCCAATGTAAGTACACAAATAGCCCGCAAGAAGTAGTAAGAGTGGCCGTTTACGCCATACCACCTAGGAGTGATGCCACACCTCAAAGGATGTTAGACATCCTCCAGTCCGTATAGCCCCTCCGGAGGTTTAGGGGATCGAAACCCAAGGTAGTCATTTTGCTCCCTTCACTCTCAGGCCACCACTTAACAACAATGCAATGTGTATGCATAAAAGCATAGAAATGTTTTCGAGAAAAGCTCTAACTAGTGAAGACCCCCTACCTGGAATCCTTGATGTGTAACTCCCAGCAAGTACCAAAGGACCAATCTTCAGTCCACTTGAGCCCTTGATCCTATTATGAACATGTAAACCATCATCGGTCTCAATGTTCTTTCTCCCTTAAGATGAAGCCACACTTTTATAGACTTATTTTAAAAAGAAGACACTGATCAGAATGCACTAATCATAATACACAGAAAACAGAGCTTTGTAGTTACTTTTGAACATGGATGAAACCTTTCTAACTGAAATTTAAGACTCAAGGAATGCTTTACATGTTTAGTCCAATGTACTAAAGATTGAGGACTGACAAGAGAGTAAAAGTTTCTCAAATCATTAATCTTGTACCAAAAGCTGCAAGTTGAAAAGTTCTCAGAAAACTGGTAACAAGAAAGAAAAATTCACCAACAATCATCCTTTCAATGATTTTAATCACAACTCTCCAGATTTAAGGTAGACATGCAAAGCTACTATTTTGCAAAATTTCATGTTATTCGCAGTTCAAATGAATGGTCAAACAAGAATCTAAAATGATAGGAAAGCTGAATTCTGCAGAATTCCTGAAACAGTGCAGTAACTTCAAAATAGCATAAGTATCTCATTTTAACTCCGTTTTTCATGAAACCAAGTTCAAAATGATTATTGAAGAGTCTATTTTAAGCTATCAAAGACTGAGAGTGAAACAAGGAGTATAGGTTTTTCGAAAATCATGGAATAGCCCACTGGTTTAGCTTGGGTGTTGTCTTTGAGGCATAACTTCAAACACATGGTGTGCAGTAATTGAACTTGACCCTTTCCAGTCCTAATCATCCTAATGGAGTCACCATAGCTAGATAATAATCAAAAGTGCATTCCACAACAACCTTGAATAGATTTAAGAACAGAGATTTAACAGAAAGTAGGTGTTCTTACCAAAAGAAAGTTTCTGATACTGATCAAAATAGAGAGGTTAGTGGTTTGAAATCTCATAGTCCCCCATTTGTTCTGTCATAGACTCATAGTGTAATACGTAAATTAGAAGAGGTTTATATGACACTTGGAGATACGAAAATTGGAAAAGTGCAGAAGGTTATTTTAACAATGCATAGCTTCATACCTCCTAAAAAAAGTGCAGAAGGTTATTTTAACAATGCATAGCTTCATACATCCTAACATGATGAGAAACAAGGCGTAGACATAAAGTAGCTACTGATTTTCGACCTTAGATGAAAGTGAAGTAAGCAGATTCAAGTGTTTCTGAGCTTAAGAGAAGAGTGGGAGCGGAATGGAAAGAGAGGAGAAGTAGCTTGTTTTGTCAATTGAGTGTTTGGTTGTAAGAGGGTCTAGGTAATGAATATAAAGGTTCAGCCAATGATATCTCATATGACATAGGGTACGTAAAACCTACATACCTTTGCCCGAATTAACTGCACGTCCTTCACCATAAACTCAGTAGCCATATTGTGATCTTCCCTTTCAAGAACAGCACTCCATCCGGCAGATACGTCTTCAGAGGTACCCCAACATGAAATCAATACCCCCCACCTAGTTACCACCCCTTTGCTTTCTTAACTCTGACATCTTAGAATTTGCAATCAAAAACCATAATGTGGAACAAGAACAAACCTACAAGCACACTAATCTCTCAAATAGATTACTCCCTAAGTTGGTTGCGTAATCACACAGTTACTCTATCAATTCAACGTAAAACGTAACTACATGTACTCATGAGCTGCAAACTGATTGCAATTCATACAACTGGATAGCTACATACTCAAAATCAAAGTCCAAGCCTTCGGGAGCGAAAAAGCTATACTTATAGCCAAAATTCAAGCACATTTTCATCATCACACGAAAACTGAGTTCTTCAATTCACATAAAAACATAGGGCTTTTCACTAAATTCAAGTTTAAATTCAGAAATAGGGGAATGGTATGTATAGGCATTTGAATGCTGACCTAACAACCAATACAAGCTCCAATGATCCTCTTAACGTAATCAATGGCGGCTTTCCTTCTCCACTCAGAGACGTGAGTACGTTGGATCTGAGCTATAACCCCCTGCATTGCCTCCTCTGCTCTCCACCAGTACTCGGCGGAAACGTCCCTATGATTTGTTGAAATTGAAAACACGGATGAAGAAGATGAGGTCGGCCTCTCCTCCAAAACAGCGCCGTTTGGCTCAAGCGACCAAGGCCTAAGATCGCCCATCAAAGTTTTAGAATTTCTCACAACGTCTCACAGAACACACATGATCCTCGCAACGAAAAGAAAAACATAATTAGAAGGTGTCACTACAATCAAATTCATCATATAGAAGCTCCCAAAAAAAAAAATCATAGTTCCAAGTTGAATTGAGTGACCACAGTCGTTTGTCAAATCAATCTAAAAAAACAAACTGATCACAGAATCCATTCAAAATTTGAGAATTATAGACATCATAGAGAGAGGACAAAAAACAGGAGGATTGCATACCTATATTATCAACTCATCACGTTTAACACTTACGGGCTCAGTCATAAACTTGCTAGTTTCATGGGGAAGTATAACAGAAATCAAGCAACCTATATTATCACAATTGATTTTAGACCAACAATCTAATTTTGACAAGAGCAACACGGCAATATTAGAGCTTAATCTAATTAGAAACCATATGTACAGAGGGATATAAAGTGCAGATTTAAACATGGAGGTCAGGTGGAAGATATCTCGACTAAATTCAGTGTATGCTACATAATATTGGTACAGCTCCTAAATTCCAATCGTGTATAACATTACATTCAATTCAACAGAAGTAGAATAAAGTCCACAGCACTTAATTGCTGATTATTAATAACATGTCCCCAAATTACCTAGATTGATGTAGAACTCTTCAAACTCGTCATCGTCCTCGAACATATCCACCTTGGGGTCTTCAGATGCTACCTTCTGATCCTTCTCCATTGGAACAATGCCTGCGAATTTGCAATCAATGAATCAATTAACTCACTCAGATTTAGACCCAATTACCAAAAATCATTCAAAAGGTGATTGGCATTATCAAAATCAAATCTTGAATCTTTGTACCTAGAAACAAGAAGATTGAATCCGATAACCCCAAATGAATTGCGATTCACCGTTCCCAAATCAGAAGGTACAGAGTTTTGAGAGAGAGGGATAGAGAGAGAGAAACTTACTATTCAATAAAGTGGAGGACTATGATTCTAGGGCTTTTGTTGTTCCTCTGACCAATCTTGATTGTTAGCTTTGAACAGTAAGGTTCTTCTACTTATGTGTTTGCGAATGATGGAGGCCCCGACTCGATACAATTGTTGAACTTTTAAATTTGTTCAAATGACTGAGTGGTATAGGAATTAAGGTCACATACTTCGATTGGGCAAATCCCAGAACTCGATACATCACTCAATTAGAGACTGGACAATAGCTAGATCTTCACCATATGTGGGCTTATTCTCAGAAGAAAACATTGATCAAAATGTTCTGATCAGAATGCATAGAAAACACTGGTTTGTAGTCACTTTCGGACAAAGACAAAACTTTTTTTTAAGCCTTTCGAACTGAAGTTAAGTTTCAGGGCATGCTTTGCATCTCTAATCTAACTTACTGAAGAACAAGGACAGAAAACAAGTGTAAAGGTTCTCAAATCAATTGTTTGTAACAATAAGCTGCAAGTTTGAGAAAATTTCAGAAAACTGGTAACAAGCAAGAAAATTTCACCATCAATTAGTCTTTCAGTGATTTCAAGCAAAACTTTCCAGATTTGAAGTAAACATGCAAAGCTACTATTTTGCAAAGTTTCATGCTAATCGAAGTTCAAATGCAGGGTCAAACAAGAATCTAAAATTGACAGAAACGCTGATTCTGCAGAAATCCTGAAACAGTGCAGTAACTTCAAAATAGCACAAGTATCTCAGTTTAACTCCGTTTTTCTTGAAACCAAGCTCAAAATGATCACTGAAGAGTCTACTTTAAGATATCAAAAAATGAGAGTAAAACAAGAAGTATAGATTTTTCGAAAATCGTGGAATAGCCCACTGGTTCAGCTTGGTGTTGTCTTTGAGGCATAACATCAAACACTTGGAGTGCAGTAATTGAACTTTGGTCTTTTCCAGTCCTATCCATCCTCATGGGTTTACCAAAACATAATAATCAAAAGTGTATTCCATTACTACCTTGAATAGCTTTAAGAACTGGAATTTAACAGAAAGTAGAAGTTCTTACCGAATGGAAAGAAAATTTTTGGTATTGAAGCAAAATAGAGAGAAGCTCAGTGGTTTTGTAGTAACCCGAGAGGGGGGTCCCACAGCGCCGCGACCCCGAGCCAATGAGAAACCGACACGTCACTAACGACATCCCGATAACTCATCAACCCGAAATCACAAGGCCTTTTAGGTTCGGGTTGTTGGTTTACAAAACACTTTCTTGGACACGTCGTTCTAGCAACCAAACAACACATTTTCAAAAGTGGAATTTGAAATGGGCTAAGTGTTTTGGGCTTGCGCTCGGAGCCCAATTTGGAAAATAAAACAAATCACTAAGTAAAAATAAGTATGAGAGACGCGCCCCAGGGTTACGGGTCTCTCGAAATCTTTGTAAACGAGTAGGAAATAAATAAATTAATTAATTAATTAGTCAGAAGGTAAATAAATAAGTGACTTCAAAATCCGATAATGGACCCAAAACCGTACTTTAGTAAAGACAAAGAGGATTACGCCAAGCCAGGCCATGTGCCTCTCCTATACGCTTCCCGACCACATGCTCAAAACCAGCACACTGTTGTAGGGGTGAGCTTTCGTCCTCGCATGCCCAGTAGGGGCCGACCCAACCATGCTAGGTTTGAAAATAATAATATACTTGAAAATATTAACTACATAATATTGTGCACGTTTATCGAAAATACTTTAAAAATAGGCAACCACAAACATTTATTTCTTTTATAAAGCATATGCAGTATGCTTCACACAATTTGGAGCTCCGAGATACTTACCTGTCGGCTAATATAAATCAAATCGGTGACCGACCTGGTTCGTCCTGAATTCGAGAACCAGCCAACTACTCTGTAGTATTTCTGACTACAAGTAGCGAAAGTGTCCATTTCCTGACCCTGAGTCTCCTATGACTGGTTCACTGTCTATACTATCTTTCCTTGACAAACATAGGAGCGCGGCCCCCTCCGGAGGTTCACGGTTATCGACACCGTGGGATCCCTAGGAATCTAAGCGTCTAGGTCCCATTCACTTTCAGGTCACAAGCATAAACATACAAGGGTACAGTATCTCAACATGCAAGTCTAGCCTCGGTTTTCGCAATTAGCAATTATCAGTTTCTGAAAACACGTATCACGAGGCATCGACTAATGAACAACCAAAAACGTACTTGCAGGCAACATACTATCATAGTATAGCATTCTACATATACTGAAAAGCCTCTAACAAGGAAGGGACAGCTCACCCTACCTGGAATTGGAGTGCTCGTACACAATTAGCTGCGTTTCGAACTTTCGATACTTCTTCCAACTTCACGTGCACACGCTCGAGTCCTTAATAATAAAAGTAAACCAATAAGTAACTTGACGTCATTAACTTAATCAATCGAGCACCTAAGGCATTCACTTAATTTCCTTAAAGTCCACTAAATTAACCTTTAACATAAAAATCTACTATCCATTCCCAAATAATCCAAATGATATTGCATTTGAACCGTTTGGGATATGGTGATCATGCTTCTTTCTATAATATGCTTCGGATTAAATATTCGATACCATTTCCGCTTAAGCAACAAATACATTTACCATTCCCGATGGATTACAATTTTTGAGATATGGTAACTTTAAAATACTTCACTTATAATTTACTTAATTCATCGATACCAAAATATCTCAATTTCACTTATTCACAGAAAGAATTACCTAGATTGATGTAGAACTCTTCAAACTCGTCATCGTCCTCGAACATATCCACCTTGGGGTCTTCAGATGCTACCTTCTGATCCTTCTCCATTGGAACAATGCCTGCGAATTTGCAATCAATGAATCAATTAACTCACTCAGATTTAGACCCAATTACCAAATCTCATTCAAAAGGTGATTGGCATTATCAAAATCAAATCTTGAATCTTTGTACCTAGAAACAAGAAGATTGAATCAGATAACCCCAAATGAATTGCGATTCACCGTTCCCAAATTAGAAGGTACAGATTTTTGAGAGAGAGGGATAGAGAGAAACTTACTATATATTCAATAAAGTGGAGGACTATGATTCTAGGGCTTTTGTTGTTCCTCTGACCAATCTTGATTGTGAGCTTTGAACAGTAAGGTTCTTCTACTTATGTGTTTGCGAATGATGAAGGCCCTGACTCGATACAATGGTTGAACTTTTAAATTTGTTCAAATGACTGAGTGGTATAGGAATTAAGGTCACATACTTCGATTGGGCAAATCCCAGAACTCGATACATCACTCAATTAGAGACTGGACAATAGCTAGAGCTTCGCCATATGTGGGCTTATTCTGAGAAGAAAACATTGATCAAAATGTTCTGATCAGAATGCATAGAAAACACTGGTTTGTAGTCACTTTCGGACAAAGACAAAACTTTTTTTTAAGCCTTTCGAACTGAAGTTAAGTTTCAGGGCATGCTTTGCATCTCTAATCTAACTTACTGAAGAACAAGGACAGAAAACAAGTGTAAAGGTTCTCAAATCAATTGTTTGTAACAATAAGCTGCAAGTTTGAGAAAATTTCAGAAAACTGGTAACAAGCAAGAAAATTTCACCAACAATTAGTCTTTCAGTGATTTCAAGCAAAACTTTCCGGATTTGAAGTAAACATGCAAAGCTACTATTTTGCAAAGTTTCATGCTAATCGAAGTTCAAATGGAGGGTCAAACAAGAATCTAAAATTGACAGAAACGCTGATTCTGCAGAAATCCTGAAACAGTGCAGTAACTTCAAAATAGCACAAGTATCTCAGTTTAACTCCGTTTTTCTTGAAACCAAGCTCAAAATGATCACTGAAGAGTCTACTTTAAGCTGTCAAAAAATGAGAGTAAAACAAGAAGTATATATTTTTCGAAAATCATGGAATAGCCCACTGGTTCAGCTTGGTGTTGTCTTTGAGGCATAACATCAAACACTTGGAGTGCAGTAATTGAACTTTGGTCTTTTCCAGTCCTATCCATCCTCATGGGTTTACCAAAACATAATAATCAAAAGTGCATTCCATTACAACCTTGAATAGCTTTAAGAACTGGAATTTAACAGAAAGTAGAAGTTCTTACCGAATGGAAAGAAAATTTCTGGTATTGAAGCAAAATAGAGAGAAGCTCAGTGGTTTGAAATCTTAAAGTCCTCCATTTGTTCTGTCATAGTGAAATAAGTGAATTAGAGGAGGTTTACAAGACATGCAAGGCAAGGGAAGACCTGGAGTTGCGAAATTGGAAATGTGCAGAAGGAGGTTTGATCAATCCTATCTTCATACCTCTTAACATGATGAGAAGCAAGGCATAGAGGTAAAGTAGCTACTGATTTTAGACCTTAGATGAAAATGAAGTGAGAAGATTCAAGTATTTGAGAGCTTAGGAGAGAAGTGGGAGCGGAATGGAAAGAGAACAGAGATAGCTTGGTTTTTGTTAACTGAGTGTTTGGCTGTCAAATAGTCTAGGTAATGAATTAACAAGACCCATAAATTGATTGGGGAAAAAGACTCCCCATAAATTTAGACAAACAAGCCTTCTGTTTTTCTGCACTACACTACGAGCAGTGAGCCTTCCCAGCAAATCCTTTTGTAGCACCAAGTTTCCCTAACAAGACCAACAAAACAGAAGAAACGTGTTACAAAATTGAAGAACTATACCCAAACTCAAAACCCCAAAACACAAATAAGCTTTAATTGAAAGAAGAAAGAGTTCTTGTTTGACAACATGGAAGAACCCAGTCGAAAAAACCCCAAAACACAAATCATTTGCAGAAAAAAAAAAGAAAAAAAAAACCTAAAATCAATTGAAGATTGAACCCAGTCAAAACCCTAAACTACAAAATGATTGAAACCCTAAATTGCTTACCAATATCCGATTTGAAAACAGCTCTTGCTGGAGAGCTCCATTAATACGAACATGAAAGATGAAGTAGAGACTAAGAAGAAGAAGGAGAGACTATGAAGAAGAATAGAGAGAGTGAGAAGATGAAGGAGAGAGTGAGAATCGAGATTTGAGAGAGCACAGTGAGAAGGAGAGAGGCTGGTGTTTGAGTTTTCTAGTTTCGTGGGTTCTAGGTTGAGTTGAGAGAGCTGAGTGAGAAGGAGAGACCGCGCGAGGTGGTGTTTGAGTGTTTAGTCGTGGTCGAACTGAGTGAGAAGGACATAAAGTGACTTAATTGCGAGGGATTGTTGAGTGTCAAATAGCACAAGTCAAAATAACTTGGGAAATTTTAAAACAACCCCCACATTCAGACAACATTTAAATGTTGTCTGAATGTCACAACATTTTCCAGTCAACTAGGGCGTGTCTATTTGAGAGGGAAAAGACTCAATCAACTTTTGGAAATCCCTCCAAATTTGAGATAGAAAATCACAACCTTCTACAACTACACAAATGTGTTGTCTGAATGCTCACCATTTATCCAAATTTGAGATAGGAAATCACCACCTTCTACAACTACACAAATGTGTTGTCTGAATGCTCACCATTTTTTCAAATTAAACCAGTGTGGTTTTAGTGTATATTCAGACAACACAAAAAAAAATTATGTCGTCTGAAAAACTCATACGACATAAAACAAAACTTATGTCGTCTGAAGTGTGTCGTCTGAAGGCCTTTTTGGCATAGTGAATGGGCAACTACATCATCAATTATGATGGAGTTTCTATCCCACATCTCATGTACACTAGTGTAATTTTCAAAGAGCTTTATATTTTCAAGAATAGGTTCTGACGTTGAGGTATCCCCCAACGATAACCATAATCCGGAAGATACTCATGAGACGGATTTCGAGTGTCGATGATCCAAGGATTGAATATGCCAAAGTATCATTCGAACCCACGGGTCTTGCACACATCCTAGCTAGGGCCATGGCCTATAACACCAAAGTGCCACTTTCTTTGACGTTAGCGCCATGCCTACCTCCGTGTAGGGTGGCGCTACGTCCTTTCGTAAGGATGTTCTTCATTGCAGGCATATTTGCAGCAGGTGTGTGATCTTGTCACTTTAATAGGGATCTAAATGAGACATAGTGGGGACAGGCCACAACAATTCCTGTCGTTCCTACTGAACATCCGTGTTCTTATCTCCCCTTAACGACGGGAAGACTGTCTCATCAAAGTGACATAAGCAAATGTAGTGGTAAGGAGATCGCCTAGCAAGGGCATTAAGTGGCAGACGATTGTTGGAGTCTCAAATCCAACGTAGTTGCCCATTTGTCTATAAGAACCCATCATAGAGTGCTGTGGTGGAGCAATTGGCACATAAATGGCACACTCAAAGATGCGTAAGTACCAAACACACGTACCCAGTCACTAGCTGTAACGTAGAAATACATTTAGTGGTAGTGGGTCATAGAAGAATTAGCATAGCTGCATGCGATATTACAACACCCCAAACAGATATAAGGAGATTGGTGCATATTACCAATGCCAAGACTACCATCGTAGTCGTTTCCGCGAGACCATTTGGGTGTGTTTATGGGAATATGATGTTCAACATCAGTCCCAATGCAATAACCATCGAAAGTCTTCTATGTAAACTCTCTAGCATCGTCAAGTCCAATTGACGGAATAGGATGATCCGGGGAGTGAGCCCGTTGTGATATGATATTTGCTAGGAGTGTAGTATAAGCAGCATGTACAGGTAGACAATGGCACAACACGTGACCAGCGTGTTTGCATGTCTACCAACATTATGAAATCTTTAAGCCTTCGCAAGTTGGTTGAATCAGTCCACAGAATCCCCATGGATTCTATATAAGAACAGAATGAGTATTTTCATATCCTTTGCATAGGACGGTCTCAGTCCTAATTTCCCTAAGGAACGGGCTTTGTAAAATGAGCGAGAGGATTTAGAAATAACCAATGAGGATTTTGGTTTGGCCTGAGTGTCTGAAACGTTATTTGAAGCAAAAGAACTCATTTCCGTTCTCTACATGTATTTTCGCATGAGATATGTTGGCTATTCATAGGGTACAATTTGTCCTAGGAGCGTAGAGAGTTTATGTGATAGTAATTAAGGTGCCATTTGGCAGGGGGAACTTGGGCTATTCCATGTCCTTGAATTAATACTGATGGCCCAGCCATCGTAGTTACAAACAAATATGCTCAGAATAAAAAAAGAGTCATAATGAAAAGAATTCGAAATTTTATTCATAAGCCAACGCAGTACATCATTGTCTTTTAACTATTAGGAGAATCTAATCCAAATGCTAGCTAATGCAACACAAAGGTAAAGGTAGTCATTTGACTTCTTTCGTTAACTCCAAAATAAATATGACCAGGTGAGTATAGAGATGTCGGTGGAGCAAAGCTTGCTTAAATACCACTTATCTCAAAACCTTTCTAGACATCATACTTATTTTGGATGAGCCTATGTGAAGAAAAACTAAACCAATGGCATTTACTACAAAGTATATGGCAATTGCCTATTACATCTCTTGGAAAAATAAAGACTTAAACAGAATTGGCTATCTATTGATCCTAGCCAGATTTGTAGCCTTCAACCTTTCACTCTAGATCATCTTCTTGATCTTCTTGTTCCACATAGTGAGCTTCTTTTGCTTCACAATATGCTTTGTAAGCGGTGACAATTTCTTCACGAGCTCTACAAATGTGTGCCCAATGACCGGATACTCCACATTGAGAATATACATCTTTTTGCTCAGACTCCATTGATTGAGACGCTTTGAAAGCGTCACTTAAATGACTCATAGTGTTGGTGGCGCCACCAATATGGCCAGAGGCATTGCCTCTCTCTCTCTCTCTTTCCACGTTGACCTCCTCAGTTTCGTGTTCGCCTATTTTGGCTGTTACCTTCCCAAGTAGTACGATTATATGGACCAGAACTTCCAGAAGTATCCCTAAGATTAGGGTTTCGCTCTTGGCGCCCTCCCTCAAGGGTGCGACTATAATTGGATTCGGGAATATGCTCTGTTTCCACGGATCTCGAATTATAGTTATTCACAAGGATGTTGTCATGCTTTTCAGCGATATTCATAGCTCCAATAAGCTCAAGAAACCTTGTGATCCGTCCTGCAGTAACATTGATTCGATAGTTCTTAGCAACCATCAATGTAGAGACAGGAAAGTTAGAGAGAGTCTTTTCAATCAACATCGCATATGTGATATCTTTACCACAAAATTCCATTAAGGATTTAATGCTAAGGGCTTCTAAGTTGTAGTCAAGAACTAACTTGAAATCACATAAGCGGAGGCTATGCCATCTAACTTCTAGGTCAGGAATCAGGGAGTCACGGACGTTGCCAAATCTTTCTTCGAGTGAGTCCCACAGCCTTTTGGGGTCTTTTTCATTCATACACTCGTACTAGAGCAAATCATTCATATGACGAGTCATTAGGATGATGGCTTTCACCTTATTTGCCTCTAAGGCTGCTCTATTTGCTTCCAAAGCTTGAGCTTGCTCAACAGTTAGCACGTCCTGGCTAGGCTCGAGAATCGTATCCAGGATTCCAATTGCCTTGAGATGCTGGTAGACATCACGAACCCACCTGTGATATCCAGAGCCAGTTGTTTCTAATGGAGCAAAATCCAATTTGTTCAGGTTACTCATCCTGAAAGAGAACAAGAAAAAGGGTTAGTTTCTGAGCGGATAAAGTTACCACGAAAACATAAATAATTTCTGAGAGTAATTGCTTCTAAGAAATTAGAAATTTCTGAGCGTAATCGCTTTCAAGAAATTCAATTCTAAGAGGTATTGGATTAGATCGAAATAATGACGTAAGTGGTCGATCATAAATTCTCTACAAACTCTAAGTTTAGAGATCTCAACAAGCTCCAAAGTTGGAGTGAGCACGAACTCCCACAGTTCGGCTTAATTAGGTCTCCCCTATGATGAAGAAAGAGGGGTAGAAGAAGGGAGTTTGCAAGTCCCCGAAGAAAAAGAATTAAAACTTCAAAAATGGGAACTTTTAGTAAACATGGCGAACGTTGCTGACGTGGCGCCGGAGGTGAGCTCTAGGCTTCTGGGCTGTGTCTCTCCTCTGGGCCGACTTCTCCTTGTTTTTTTCTTTCTTTTCTTCTGCTTCTGGGTAGGCCTGGGACTTAGAACCGTAAAACCGGGAAAACCGCACCGAACCGCACCGAAAAATCCGGTTCGGTTCGGTTCTTCACAATATTAACTTATGTATGTTTCGGTTCGGTTCTTCAAGTAGAGTTTACGGTTCGGTTTCGGTGTGAGTTTTTTTAACCTATGCAGAACCGAAGTACATGTGTCATTGTATAATTGGGTATTTTTCCGAGTTTATATGCCTAAAATAGGCTAGTCCGCATTGGATCATGGACGTTGTATAACCCTAATCCATTTCGCCATTTCGGCATTTCCCTTCGAGGCTTCGATGAAAACCCCAAAGTGGCAAAGCCTCAAAAAATCCTCTCGTCTTTCATACTGGAAACCATCTCTCAAAGTCTCAAACCCACGAATCCATTCAATCCATTCAAACCCAGTAACCCAGTAACCCTCTCATCTCCGTTTTGTTCTTCAAATCTTCAATCGACAATTCGACACTCGTCCTCCAACCCACCCAATCACTCGATTCACTTCCAACCCTCTCATCTCCGTTTTGTTCTTCAATCGGCAGTAGGAAAATCCGTTTTGTTCTTCAATCGGCAGGTACTTCCTCTTTTGGTTTATAATTTTTGATTTTTCACTTGGGGTTTAATTTCTGCGTTTCAGTCTATAATTGAGGTTTATATTTAATCAAGTTTTCTTTTCGTTTCAATTTTGTAGATAAGAGAAGAATCTCAGGAGGTTGAAGTGTTGCATCCTTGAAGGCTTGAACCCAGTAAACCCTTGAACCCAGAACTGGTAGATTTTGAATTTGTCAATTTCGTACTCTTTGTTTCAATTGTGTGAAGGCTTTTGGTACTTCCTATTTTGGTTTTTAATTTTTGATTTTTCTCTTGGGTTTTAATTTTTGCGTTTCAGGCTGACATGGATTCAACGACTGTTGATATTGTCCCTGTAATTGGAAGTGGAAGTGGAAGTGGAAGTAGAAGTGAAGAATCAAGCGACTGTCCGAAGAACGCAAAGGAAGTGCCTACTTCGAAAAAGGCAAATTAAGTCTGCTGCAATGAAGAGGAAGAGAAAAAGCAGAGCTGCTGTGACAAGAGAGAGGTCCAAGGTCTGGCAGCATTTCACCAAGGAAGATCATCCCATCATTGAGACCATTGATGGAAAGGAAACGGTTGTTGGGAACACCAAGAGGGCACAGTGTAAGTATTGCCCTACTCATCTTGCTTGTCATTCTACTAACAATGGCACTAGTAGTCTTAGAAAACACATTGAGCAAGTTTGCCTTGGATACCCTGGGAGAACAGATTTAAGCAAGGGTCAGACTCATTTGAACTTTGATGGGTCTGATGAAGTTGTTTTAAAATGGAGTCAGGATAATTGTGTCATCGCTGCGACTGAGATGATTGTAATTGATGAACTCCCTTTTAGTGCCATTGAAAGACTAGGATTCAAAAGGTTTTGTAAGGTAGCAGTCCCTAACTTCACCCTTCCCTGTAGGAAAACCATAGTGAAAACCTTCTTGGGGATGTATGATGCAAAGAAGGCAGAGCTAAAGAAGGAGCTAAATAACCATTGTGTGTGTTTGACAACCGATACTTGGACATCGGTTCAAAACATAAACTACATGGTTATTACAGCTCATTTCATAGATAATGGATGGAGAATGCACAAGAGGGTGCTTAATTTCTGTCTAATTCCAAACCATCAGGGAAACACAATAGGTAAGATTCTTGAGTGTTCGTTACTGCAGTGGGGAATCAAGAGGGTTTTAACCATTAGCGTAGATAATGCTTCAGCCAACAAGGTGGCGATTGATTACATTAGAAAAAAATTGTCCAATCTTGATCAGCAACAATTATTTGGAGGGAAGTTTCTTCATGTGAGGTGCTTGGCTCACATTGTGAACCTCATTGTTAAGTCCGGTTTGCATATGTTGGACCAGTCTATAGCTAGCATTAGAAATGCAGTTAGGTATGTTAGAAGCTCACCATCTAGGCTTGATGCTTTTAAGGTTTGTGTCAAGAATGAAAATCTGGACAGCAATAAGGTTTGTGTTTTAGATGTTCCAACAAGGTGGAATTCCACCTATATCATGTTGGATACTGCATTGCAGCTTAAAAGGGGGTTTGATAGGATGGCTGAGGAGGAGGATGGGAGGTGGAAGAGTTACTTCGAAGAGAATGAGGAAGTAGATGAGGAAGAAGAAGAGAATTTTGTTGAATCACCGCGGCGAAGGATAGGACCACCTAATGACGCAGATTGGGACAAGGCTGGTGTTTTTGTGAAGTTTTTGAAGATTTTCTTTGATGTAACAGTGAGGGTGAGTGCAACAAACCACCCTACTTCACCCAAAGCCTTCCATCACATGGTCACGATTGAATCAGAAATTGAGGACTTGTTTATGCAGCCCTATTCATCGGATGGAAGTGATGCTGAAAAATTGTTGTTTCGCATGGCTGTGAAAATGAGGAGCAAGTACAAGAAGTACTTTGGATCCATAGATGACTGTAATTAGCTGCTGCTGGTTGCTCTAGTATTGGATCCAAGGTATAAGTTGTTGAACTTCCAAAGAATATGCCAAAAAATGCTGAATTTCGATGATGAAACGGTGAAGAAAAAAGTTGGAGAAGTGAGGGAGTTGGTAACTAATCTAACAGATATGTATGCTTCTGCATTTGGTACTCAAAGCGGCCAAAAAGGCAGCAAAGTGGTGGAACAAGCTGCTGGCAGTAGCAGCAGTAGCTATCGTTCGACTGGTGTGAGTGGGAAGATGGCTGAACTTCTTGAGGATTGGGATAGGGAGTTAGAAGAGGGTGATACAATTGTTGTTGGTAATGAAGTAGATAGATATCTACTTGACCCCATTGAAAAGCCTCCTAAAGGGACTAATTTTGAGATATTGACTTGGTGGAAGCTTAATGGAAGCAAGTATCCCAATCTGCAGTTAGTAGCTAAGGATGTGTTAGCAATTCAAGTCTCCACAGTGGCCTCCGAATCATGCTTCAGCACTGGCAAGAGAGTGATTGATCCACATCGGAGTTCATTAACTCCTAGATCCGTGGAGGCCTTAATTTGCCTCCAAAATTGGCTAAAGTCCGATAGTATTCAAGGCTTGGAGTACACTCCTACACCTGAGGAAATGGTGTGGCTTGAAGCTGTTGAGAAAGGTAAAATATATGTTTACGTTGTAACTGCTGCAGAAGAAGTCTGATGCATCAAAAGCAGCCAAAAAATGATCCAACTGTAAGTATAAAGTGTATATTCATGTTGTTAATGTCATTAGTTAATAACTATGAATGCAGTGAAATGTATGTGTGTACGAATGCAATGAAATGTATGTGAAACTATGAAGTCTTATGTGTATGAATCAATGAATGTAGTGATTAGTGAAATGTATGTGTGTATGAATGCAGTTGCAATTGCTATATTTTTTTCGATGAATATTGAATGCAGGTAAGTGTCTAAGTGAGGTTTTGCACAGATGCTATCCTAGCCAAATCCAAATCCAAATCCAAATCCATCTTCTTTCTTTTTCATATGGTTATATTGTGCTTGTTGATGATATCATAATTTCTGTTCAAACTATAGTTATTCATAATGATACTGCTTGTCTTCTTGGCCAGGAAATATTGATCGAAGTTGGACATATGCTTGCTGCCTTGGACACCTGCTTGCTTCCTTGATGCTCAGCTTCCTACTTCAAGATTTTAATCATGAATTGAACTTAATGTCTTTTCTATGTTATTTGTTAAGTTTTCAATTTGTTATGTTTGAACTTTGATGTTTGAAATGTAGACCTGACTTTGAACAAATTTGTATTTCTGATATGACCTTGAACTCTGAAAGTTTTTATGCAGCCAGTATTTGACTATTTGTGTTAATTCCAGGCAGACTAGAACAATTCTTAAGGAACCGAAAAAAGGCAGAAACCGAACCGTTTAGAATCGGTTCGGTTCTAAAACGGTTCTACAAATATTGTTATCGTAACCGAACCGATTTTAAGAGTTAGTTTTTTTTTTCGGTTCCACCACTTTTTTACTAGAACCGACCCGATCCCAGGCCTACTTCTGGGCCCACCCTTTTCTTTTCTTCTTTCTTCTTCCAGCAATGGTTTTTCCTTTTCTTCTTGTTTTTTCTGGTAGTGGGCCACGCCCTTTTATTTTCTCTTTTTTTTTTCTTTTCTTTCTTTCTTTCTGGAAAGTGGGCAGACTTTCTCCTTTTTTTTTTTTTTTTTCTTTCTTTCTTTCTTTTGACAGCGGGGGTTGCTGCTACTTCTAGGAGATAGCAGCAAGCGCCTGAGCGGGTTGGCTTGGCATGTGAGGCTTCAAGGTATGCGACAGAGGTTGTTAGGGTTTGAAAGCTACGATATTAGGGTTTCAGGGTTAGAGCTTCGTGCTGATAATGTGTTTAAGAAAAACTGAATTTGGAGAGAATTTCTATGTATTTTCATTGATAATAGGGACATCTTTATATAGAGGATTACAATGCATAGAATCTGAATTGTACAAGGAAATGTAATCATACATTGAATGGATATCTCTAAGATTCTCCGAGATTATCTCTAATTAAAACTCTATTACCACTAGGTCAAGTAATCTAGAGTTTGGACTAGACGCATATTCTAGATTTACTTAAACAAATTTCAATTTTTTTTTTTTTAAATATACTTACTGTTGGAGATGCTTTGACATCTACAGCATCTTGTGGTTAAGGGGCATTTCGGTCTTTTAAATGATTCGCCCGTAGACTTACTAACTTACAAGACGGCGAAACAGTGAAGTCAGAATCTCTCTGTCTCCGACCGGTGGTACCGAACAAAAACTCTCTAAGGCCTTTACGTTTTTGCCCTCAGTGCTTCATTCTTTCTTCTCAATTGGTCTCTCAGGGAGAGGGAAGAGTGGTGGTTCGGGGAGAGCGAGTAGAAAGAAAGGCATCCTTGACAGCCGCAGAACGACAGGAAACGGAAATCTGGGTTGCTCTGCTCAATCAAATCGTCAAGGTATAGATTCTGCTCTCTGTAGATGATTGATTCTGGGTTTTCATTGCACGTGTCCCCATCTTCTTTCATGCTTTGATTTCAATGCAAGTCTGGGTTTTTGGTTTGTTGCCTTTGTTTTTGGTCTGAGTTTCCAATATTGAAATTGATTGTAGATGTAGAAAGCTTGTGGTAACAACCTTTTTCTTCCTCTTCTTTTAAATCTGTGTAATCTGTTGTGTTCATTAATAACAAATTTAGGTTATTTATAGTGTTTTCATACTGTTTATTGATTTGGGTTTAGTTTCAATAACATGAAAACTCCAGATTTGTGTCTGTACTGATTATTGATAGTCTCTTACTCTTCTGTTTCAACTCTCTTATCGAATTTAAACATGCTGGATTGATGTAGATAACAATGTCCGAATATTGAGTCCAAGGTTATATTGATATGGGATTTATAAATTTGTTCTTGATAAAGTGGATATCCAGGAATTAGGTTTGTAGTGATTCCTACAGCTTCTAATTATGAAAAAAAAAAAATCTGTTTAACAAATCTTTAGGATAAATGTTTCGGTTTGTGTATGCAAATCTGAGAAAGAGTTTAACATTTTGATTGAACTTTCTGATTATGTTGAGTATTTATCTATGTCGCAATGATACATGTTCAATATGCAAATTGTATAAGACCTATAGCTGCTTATACCTCTGATCAGGTTTCTAGGTGGGAAATAGTGATTCTATATAATGCCTTTTGTACATGGACTGAATTTTATTATCCTTTGTCCGTACTACGAAGGCATTCCTGGAAATGGAGTAGGTTCAACATAGCTTAGTCTTCTGGAGTATCATTAAAATGATATATTCTAACATATATTACTTCAAAAACCCACTCAATTTCAAAAAAAAAAAAAAAAATTTTAATGGTTGATTGCTTTTGGGTGAAATAATGAATACGAAGGTAATATGGTAGGAATGTATTTCCAGCAGTTATTTCCAAAGACAGCCCTTCATATGGTGTTGATGTTTTGGTTAAATTTGTGGCTTGAAACTGAAGAAATGCCTACTTCATATCTGTTTTCAATTCATGGTATGTCTATGAGCCATTTGACCTGCAAATGCATCATACAGTGAATACAACCAGCAGCACATACTATCATTTTGTAATTTAGATAATCGCATGTCAGAATTTTGTGTCTGTTTGTATATGTACTGATTTTCAAACCAATGCCAAACCAAAATCTGAAAAGGGAACTCTCCTGTTTACCTTGCAGGCTAAAAAAATGTTCTGCCTCATATTTCAGCTTCTGTACTTATCTTTTTATCCTCTGAAATCACTTTGGTACTTATCTATGTCTAATTAAGAGCTAAACCTGTCTTTTTTCCTCTACGTTTCTGTGTTATTTGGATGTTCAGAACAGAAATTCGGTTGTCAAAAGTTTACTTCTTTGTTCTAAAGTCAGTTTATAATGATTCAAAATGGTTTGTGTCTAGAATTGCTTATGAAAGTAGAACCAAGAAGCATCTTTTATTTTCAACCCAATAGAGAATTACATAATGGGTGTTTGTAGTTTATTGTGCTCAATGACATTGCCAATTTGATGAAGTTATGTTTTTCGATAGCATCGTACCATAGAAATTGGTAGAATAAGGCATGTGAAATAATAGCTTTTAAGAATTCTCATTGTACCAATGGAGTGCATAAACTTTATGCTCCAAACTGAATGTTTTGCTTTCTTTTGCTGATTGGAAAAAACATAAATGCTATGTGTATGTATGTGGTTTATTTCCAACTTGTCTTCTTTTTACTTTTGAGTTTGCAGGTTCTTTGGAGTGTATTGGATCTGTAGCCTTCTCTATCCTCTGTCTTATCTTTTACAGGCTTTCATGGGGAAAAAAAATGCTGTGGGTTTGAGCGCTAGTTCTTGCATATAGTTGAAGTTGAATAGTGATGGAGTTAGCAGGTGTTGTGCTTTCAACGGGCATCTCATCGTCTTTGCTGCAACCGTTTGCTGATAGAATTATTGCTGCTCTTTTATCTAAGTTCGGAAAAGTTCTTGATTACGAGGATAAACTTCTCAAATTGGAAGCAAAGATGTTGAAACTTCAATGTCTGGTGGATGATCTGGAAAACAAGCCAGTCTCCCGCTATTGTGCAATCTTGGTAGAAAAGATGCGGCATACCCTTTTGAATGTCGATGATTTGTTCAGTTGCATTGAAGCAAGAGTGGGTGCTAGTGACACTGATTATATAGATCGAAATCTAAAGGGACAGGTAAATGATATGCTTGACACACTCAACTATTGGTGTCAAGAAGTTGAACCCCTTTTCATGTCAGAAAGAGCCAAGGTGAGTTCCCAACAAACTCTGCACATTACTGGTAGTTGTTCCATCATAGATGAGTCTAGGGTAATTGGGAGGGAAGATGAGAAGGAGAAAGTGGTTACATGGTTATTCGAGAGTCAAAAAGAGGATGATGTTGGTGTGATTTCACTCGTCGGCATGCCTGGAATTGGCAAAACAACAGTAGCTCAAGTTGTTTACAATGATCCAAAAGTTGTTTCTAAATTTGTATTAAGAATGTGGGTGTATGTGTCTAAAGATTATGACGTTGTCAAGATAATGAAATTGATGTTGGAGTGTGCAACAAATAAGGTGTGCAAGTTATCACACCAGGATGCTATTGGGAATCGACTCAAACTGGTGCTGAACAAGAAGTTTTTACTTGTGTTAGATGACGTGTGCAACGAGGCTCTCCATTATTGGGATGACTTCAAGTTACTTTTCAGATTTGCGCATCCTGGGAGCAGGGTTATCATAACCACTAGGAGTAAAACTGTTTCTTCCATTGTTACTTCGAATGGTCATGATTTGTGTTTGGATATCTTGTCTCATGACCATTGTTGGGGCATCATCAAGCAGAGTGTAAGAACAAACGTTGAACAACGTCAAGATTTGAAGGAGATTGGGGTGAAATTGGCAAAAAATTGTAAAGGTGTTCCCTTGGTAGCTAAGGTGATTGGAGATTACTTGTGTATCAAAGCAGATCAGAGAGAATGGGATAACCTGCTGAACTGTGACCTTTTGAACTTGGCAGGGGATAATAACAACCTCTATAATGTTCTCAAGCTGAGTTATGATCATTTGCCAGCAGATTTAAAACCTTGCTTTACCTATTGTTCTATAATTCCTCAATGTCATAGAGTTAAAGTGGAGGATTTGATTCAGATGTGGGCTGCACAAGGTTTTATTCAAGCTCAAGGAGCAAGAAGATTTGAAGATATAGGAATGGAGTATTTTAATGAGTTGTGCTCAAGGTCTCTTCTTCAAATTTCGTCCACAGGTGAGGTTGAACTGCATGACTTTATTCATGATTTGGCAAGGTTAGTTTCTAGCAACTTCTGCTTGTGTTCGGATGATATGTCAAGCTTCTTGAATGTGTCTTCAACTGTTCGGCATGTGTGTTTGCTATATCAATTTGAAAATCCAGATTTGTTGGCAGATCTGTTGAAAAAGTGTGTCACATATAAGAAATTGAGGACATTTAAATTGGTTTTCCACTCTGTGCAAGACTCTGATAATATTCTTGAGTCGGTACACTTTGTAGAGTTGTTTCACTCATTTCAGCTGTTGAGGGTTTTAGATTTAAGTGGCAGTGGCATCCGTAGGTTGTCGAGCTTGGTTGAAAAAAATACAAATCTTCATTATCTCAACCTTAGCGGTACTCGGATCAAAAGTTTACCAGATAGTGTATGTAATCTGATTGGATTAGAAACACTAAAGCTCCTAGATTGTCCACATTTTGGACAATGGCCCTCAAACTTTGAGAAGTTGATTAAGCTCCGACACCTTGACTATCCTAAGCAGGGTAATCTTAATATGCCAAGGGCATTGGGAAAACTAACGAGGTTGGTAACTTTGCATACATTTGTTGTGAAAAGTGAAGAAGGATTTGAAATTGGGGAGCTGAAAGACATGAATTGCCTTTGCGGATCTATTCTTATCAGAGGTCTTGAGAATGTGACTGGTTTTGAAAAGGCTAAGGCTGCCAAGTTGGAAAATAAGAAATTTCTTGAGAAATTGGTGTTGCAGTGGGAAAGAGAGCCAACAGATCAGACCATGCATGTTGATAAAGAAGTACTTCGAGGCCTTAAACCGCATAGTAGGTTGACAGAGTTGGAAATAAAAGGCTATCGTGGTGTAAGTTTGCCGGATTGGTTGGGCGATGCCTCTTGCAAGCTTGAGAAGCTTGTCGTTAATTCGTGTGTAGAATTGGTTGATCTACCTTCACTTTTTGACTTAACTTCACTCAAGAAGTTAGAGATTCAGGACTGCCCTGAGCTTGTATCATTGCCCCTGAGGGGACTCTCTATCTCACTTGAAAATTTGTGCATTTCAGAAAGTGGCATAAAAGAGCAGCAGTGTAAGCAAGGGGGTAGTGAGTGGGAAAATATAAAATATATTTCCATAGTAGAAATTGATGGTCAGCGTATACCAACCCTGCCTTCTCCAATGCCATGAACAACTTTGTATCTTCATCAGCTATGGTACCAAGTGCATGAGTTTGATTACAGGTACCTCAACTTAATGATTTTGTATTTGTTAACTAATACCATTGGTTATTTGATGTTCATATATCTCAAGCTCACTAAGAACCATAAGTTTCAATCTTCCTATGGTTTCAAGGCTGGAATTAGCATCCCGTTGATTAACTTTAGCCTATCATATTTCTTGTTGTGTTTGTTGTAAAGCTGAACTGTAAAGTGCAACCATGTTTTTAGTACTGCTCCCATAGCCAATCTAGGTTGCCTTATATAATCATGTCTAGCGTTGAGGATTATAAAAGATCACCCATTCTGAAGTGGAATATGTGGAGTTAAGCCTGCCTATTGTCTGTCATGTATAACAAAACTCTCGGAGAAAATCTCTCATGTTTTGGCATCAGTTGAGAATATCCTTCTCTTGGTGACATATGCTAAATCCTAGTCGGGGTAACTTTTGTCATATGCATAAACAACTTAATTTGTCGTTTCATTTGCAAGAAGTTTGACAAAAAGGGCAAGAATTTAAGCTTAATCTCCAGAATCGAAGTTGTGTATGTGTGCTTCTCGCTTTCTCTCATAATCTTTGATTGTGTTAGTCCTCCTACACCTGTTTTTAAGCGTGATTAGTTGCATTCTCTGCGTGATGGATAAACAAATTGACGACCTTTGCATCCATATATTGTGCAGGTGATGAGATGGCGGTCCACATGCCTATATTTTGCTGCTGAAATTCTTGTAGGTTATGTTCTGATTTTGCTCCACAAAAGCAAGATTATGTTGTTATGGCTTTCTTCTTATTTATTTTTCCTTCTCTCTTCCATGTGAGATCACTGAACCGAGTTTAGTTTGTAACTCTCCTGTGTGTCTTGTCCATGTATTGAAACTCTCTGGAACTAATGTTGCTGTTATTTTATGCTTTTCCTATTGTTGCGGTGCTTATGTAGTTTTATATAAGATGTATGCTTGGGCAAGTCTTCCCCTCTTTATATATGATGTCCGGGCCAGTCCCAGCCCCCTTTTCTATCATAATGCTTCTATCTAGCCAGCTTGATCAATGCTGATTAGTAATTTCTCACAAGCAGAAGCTTTTGGCCTTTTGCAATTTTCGTTCAAGCATTCAGTAGCTTATTAATGATGATGTTGTCTGATGATCGTAGCTTAGTATTTCCAGTGTCCCTGGCGTTAAAAAGAGTGGCAATAGTGCGAGCATTTATCTCTATAAATTGTTTTTATCCCTCATAATTTCTCAGTCCCTGTGATTTCAAAAGCAACCTGTTCAATCAATAAACAAACCCATTAACTAATGGATCCCAACCCGTCAAACTTGTCCAAGTCAACCACAGCAACGCCCCTCTCCAGATCATTGAGGCCTTTGGTGTTTGATTTCCAGCAATATATGATCTGCCGTGATATTTATTCAGTTGTAATCTTAAGATTTTGGATTATGAACACACGTTTTCATCTGGTTATTCCTGATACAATACTAGCTGGATTCATGAAGCTAAACTTATCTTTAAATCTTTTAAAGTCACTCACGACTTTCCTGACTCTAGCTTATCTGCCATTCCAGGAAATCTCATAAGTTTTAAAATCTTTTATCTTATAGCTTTTCGAGATAAAAGGACTGATATGAGCTCCGAGTGAGAAATGTTTAGATGAAACAAACATTGTGAAATGGAACGGAATGAATGATTAGTTGGGTTAGGTCATTGGTGGTGTTGGATGATAGTTTCAACGACTTCACATGCTTGCTAATAATCGACATTGGTTATGAGTTGGTCAATTTACAAAAGTTTTCCACTTTTGTATTGAGGTCTATGGGCTGTTTGGATGCTCACTTCAATGAGCTCCTGGATACTTTCAGTGATCTAATCAACCTCAGGGAACCTATCTCAGCAACAATCAGATCCGTTTGCCAGCCTTGAGAATATGACTAGATTTAACTTGGACGGAAACCCTCTTTTGCTTCTAGCCCCTCATTTAGTTCAACAAGGTGTTGAAGCTATTAAGCTCTCTATGGCCAAAAAAGTGGTTAGAAATACTGGTGGTGGTGGAAGAAGAAAGGAAAACCGTGCTTCAGTTACAAGAAGAAACAGGCAGCACTTCCTCGTTGATTGAAGGATCATTTTTCAGGTGTTTCTGGATACCTGTCTTCAAGAACTCCTGGAAACCCTATTCTTGAGCAGCAGCTATCACTTCATGAAACGGGAAGAGCTACTCGCTTGCCTTGCTCTCACAGTTACCATAGAAACTGGATTGTTGGCTGGCTGACAATCCAACTGGATTGTCCCTTGTGCCGATCCCAGATTGCTTGAACAGCATTCAACATACTTTTCTTGTGGAGAATGAATGTGTGCATTGGTTCTTTATTTCAAGTTTACGGTAGAATGAAAATACAAGGACATAATGTGTTTTTTGGAAAACGGAGATTGATAGGCACGTTTCAATCCTTACTGGGCAGAAACCAAAAATAAGAATCAGAACAAAAGATTTTTGGTTACGTAATGAAAACCTCAAATTTGAGATTAAAAATACTGCGGGCTCTTACTCTTGAGAACCCAAAATAAGATCAATCCAATAATAGTGAAGGATATGGTTCTTTAAAAGCACATATAGCTCTCTACACGGCTACAATCTCTAGACTCACCAAAGAGGTGCCTGTCTTGAATCTTGACCTTCTTCTTCACTTGAAAGATTTGCAAATATCGCTTCTCTTGTAGCACCAACTTCTCTACTGATCGCAAGAGAATCAATGCATATGAATGAATGATTGGTGAGACTCTTCTACATGGAACAAGTGTCTTGAAACTCTTATGTAATCCTTTCTAAGCAACACAAGAACAATGATTCTTGCTACTCAAGAGCTGTGACAAAAAGAACGCATATTTCTGAATATATGCACGTCCAAAAAGCAAATCCTCAATAACCAAGATTTACCCTAATTGGACTCCTAATGGGAAAAGACTTTAAATAAAAGATTTTTCAAAATAAATAAACAAATCCTAAATCAATTTGGACACATCCTAAATTAATTTGGATTTCACCAATGCAACTTAACATACGGGAAGTATCTTTGCATAATAAAGATTAAGAAAACAGAAAGATACTTTCCTAACGAAAACTTCCTACAACCTAGGTGCAAATGCTGACTCATGAGATGAAATTACCTTTATGATTTCTCCGAGACCAGTGAGTAGGATACTTCAACGTTTTGTATGGGAATGCCAATAAACCAAGTACAACCCTTGTACCTACATAGATGGATCAATTTAACTAGGGCTTCATGTTGTCTATTGGTGTTTCTCACGCTTGTCTTGATTCTGCTTTTGATTCTGCTTTCAATCCTATATTTGGTTGGAATGTGAATTGGCACCTGCTATGCTTGCCCTATGTGATTGTTTGAAAAAATATTTAGTATTCATATTTGCTGGTGGGAAGTAGATGAAGTCATTTTGGGGTTTAAGCCCAACAAAATTTCTTTTTTTTTTGTTAATCTCAAATATCATGTAGAGTTACTTAACGTCTGTTCTGCTGCCCTTGATTTTTCATCATGAAGGAGCAATTTTTGTTTTGGAAGTGCACTCGTTTCTAACAACAAGCTAACAATGATCTGCAGGATAAACAGCACAACACCATAATATAATAGGCTGCATGGTAGCTGAAAATCATTATAGGCAGATTGGCAAGGACTTTCCTCTTGGCACAAACAGTTCCTTGCTCTGCATCACCTATGCTGCTGTGATGGAGTAATGGAAGCTGCTGAACAAATGGCATACTGAAGAAGTTGAATACTTGAAGCAATGCCATGCCACTCCCTTATCTATACTTCATGAAGAGAAATTCAAAGTGAAACACTTAGTCAGAAAAGAACAACAAAGCGGTTGAAGAATCAACCATGGCCAGTACAAGCTCAAATGGAGATCTTCAGTCTCCAATATTTGTTTGAGAAAATTTTGATTTCTCAAGAATTAAGATGAGGACGATCCTCAGATCTTATGATCTCTGGAGCCTAGTCGAAGTCCAGAAGACATGGAGGCCTTGACAGAAGCTCTTGCAATAATTCAAGGAGTGTCTCAAAAGAAGTATTCCACATGCAAGAGCTGTGTGAGATTTCCTTGATGAAGAATACAGAGATAGTACGGAGGTTAGAATAGTTGTGAAACTTCAATCTTTATGTAGATCTTTTGAGTATACTAGAATGAAAGGAGGAGTTTGCACTTGAACATTATCTCACAAGGTTAACTGATATTGTGAAGCATATGGAGAAACATTGTCTGATAAGAAGTGATTAGAAAATTCTTGTTAGCTTGTCAAAGAAGTTTGATTCCATTGTGTCTGTTATTGATATGACTAAAGATATTGAAACCTTAGGGTAACAAAGTTCTTCTGATTTGTGAAGGATTTCAAATCATAAATGAAATTAGCATATGTTTCATGTGTTTGTCCAATTCATGACATCAAGTGTTTCACTGATTGTTCAATAGTTTCATAACAATGGTTATTTCCAACTCTAAGTAACTAAAATTTACCAATATCAACTCTTTGATTAGTAGAGCTGGCTAGCTAGGAACCCTGTTCAACAGAGTTTATAAGCTGAACAACAAGTGGTGTGTGCATAAGACCTGTAAATTAGTGTTTGAGGTTAAGATGGCATAAGCGTCAATGTCCATGACATTGCTCTTCTAGGAGTATCAAGGTACAACAGAGGGGACATATGGTGCTGAGATGTCCACGACATAGCGTCTGCAAGGGGGAAGGAGCTGTGCAAGGGTGTTGTATATTGTGCCACAAGCTGTTGAACCTGTCTTGAGTGGATAACTGAGACCTTCAAGAATTCAAGTCTTTTATCACTTAGGGGTTGAGAGTAGTGCTAGTACTGTTAGTGAAGCTCTAAAAACAAAGCCATCTTTCCTGCTCTGGTATTTTTTTTCTTTTTTCTTTTCAGATAAGCTCACAGTCTTGCTAATATAAGTTTTGCTTACAGCTTTCTTCAGTGATTAATCACAGTAGACCAAGATTTCTTAAATATGTTGTTGCTGACACTAATTCGAGACACCAAATTGGTTGTCCATTTGCACCTCTATGTGACAAAAAACACCACGTCATCCTTAGATCCTCTCCTGAGGTTGTGAACTTGGTATAAATCTCTATGTAATTCTGGTTTTAACTGAATGGGGTATAGGGATGGCAAAAATCCCCAGCGGGGCGGAGCTCCATTGGATACCCGCCCCTAATGGGGGGAGAATTCGGGGACAAATGGGGAATGGGGATGGAGATCCCCAATCCCCGCTATCTAAGATTGGGGATGAGGCGGGGATGGTATTGTGATCCCCATCCCCAAACCCGCCCCAATATATTATATTTTAATTTATTTTTTATAATATAAATAATAAATATATACATTTACTACTTTACTTTAATGATGTTTTGACTTTTGTACTCACTAAATTATGATTTATGAATTTAATCATGTTTTAAATTTATTTGTTGTAGATTTTGATTTTAAAAAAGACAATATGAGAAAAAAATATTTTATTTGTTAAATTCTTATTGGGGATTTGGAGCGGGTTTGGAGGCTTAGTCCCTAGTGGGGATGGGGACGGGGAATCCTCAATATATTTTTATTGGGGATTGGGGCGGAAATGGGGTAGAGAATGACCCCGGGGATGAGGATGGTATTGTGATCCCCATCCCCAACCCGCCCCATTGCCATCCCTAGGGGTATTGAATTATAGACACATTATATAATGGTTCTTGTATTTCACGATTAATAAAGGTGCACATAGGAATGGTTGAGTTGTCACCTGGGGTTGTGTTGGAGTGAGTCACTCCTTAATTGTATCCCTTGATTGTAGCAATCGTTATGTAATTAGGATTGTGTAATTATTTAGAATGTTATGTAGTTAAGGGGGAGTATATTATGATGTAATTAGGTAATCACTTTCCTATTAGGTTTCTGCATACTTTGTATATATACTCTATTTTTGGAGAAATCAAGATACATCATAAATTCTCAAACTGATCTCTTTGCCTTTGTTATGTTTGACTTGGTATCAGAGTAAAGATCCATCTGGACTCTGTTTGTTTGTTTCCGCTGCAAATTTATCTTTGTACTCTTTCAGAGTTTGTCCTTTGTCTTCATCCTATGTTCCTTTTTCCCTAAAACTCTAAAGTCTGCAATACCTTGCCGTCAGCCTCTCCTTCCTTAGCCGTGTCAAATTTTGTGTTTTGTGTTGCTGCTTGAAGAAGAAGAATGGCAGATTTGTCCCTTAGTTCGTTGTTCAACAGTCAAGTGACTTGCAACTATTGTACAACTGTTGGCCACTACAAGAGTCAATGCCCCAAGTTACTAAGACTCAACTCCAATAACTCTGGTTGGAAAAGAAGTAATAATGGTAAAAAAAAATAAGGCGGCAATCCAATTGGTGCAGGAGCAAGAACCTGATTTCTATGATGTGGAGGGTCAAGATCAAACTAAGGGTAATGTTTCCCTAACTCAGGAGAATTGAGGTAAAATTGGCGTCGCTTTAAATGTTTCTGGCTATACTGGTAGTAATACATGGATAATTGATTTTGGTGCATCTGATCTATGACCTATGATAAGTCTTTCTTCGTCATGTTGTCCTCCCTATCCATAACACATGTCTCTAATGCCAATGGTGAGTCCTTTCCGGTTGGGTCAGTCCAGGTTACACCGTCCATTACTCTTTATAATGTCCTCTATGTACCCTCTTTATCTCATCATCTTTTGTCTGTGTCTCAATTAAACACACAAAATAAATGCTCTGTTACCTTTTATCCTATGTATGTTATCTTTCAGGATCTGTGCACTCGGGTGATAATTGGCAAGGGAGATCTGAGGGAGAGACTGTTTCACTTGGATTGCATGTATGAAGGACCGACACAAGCACCATCAAGTCTATAAGGTCATGTTGCCCTGACATTGAGTTCTGATCGGATAAATGAATTGTGGTTGTGGCATTGCTGTTTGGGCCACCCATCCTTTGGTGTCATGAAGAAGTCCACGCCTTCCCTTTTTTTGGGAATAAGTGATTCTAATCTACATTGTGAAACCTGTTCTTTAGCCAAGAGTCATAGGTCTAGTCATCCTTCTAGCTTTCAGTCTAGTACAATGCCTTTTGAATTAATTCATTC
>BDJD01003604.1:62981-76603 GCA_002564525.1 Rosa multiflora | reverse complement strand
GACACTTGGGCCGAGACAAAACTATTGCTAGCCTTGAGGAGAGGTATTTATGGCCACAGTTGAAAAAAGATGCAGGAACTATCGTGAGGAAGTGCTACACCTGCCAGGTTTCTAAGGGTCAGTCCCAAAACACAGGACTTTATCTTCCTTTACCTGTTCCTGATGATATTTGGCAGGATTTTGCTATGGATTTTGTGCTAGGATTACCCCGTACCCAAAGAGGTGTGGATTCTGTGTTTGTGGTAGTTGACAGGTTCTCTAAGATGGCGCACTTTATAGCTTGTAAGAAAACTGCTGATGCGTCCAATATAGCCAGACACTTGGGCCGAGACAAAACTATTGCTAGCCTTGAGGAGAGGTATTTATGGCCACAGTTGAAAAAAGATGCAGGAACTATCGTGAGGAAGTGCTACACCTGCCAGGTTTCTAAGGGTCAGTCCCAAAACACAGGACTTTATCTTCCTTTACCTGTTCCTGATGATATTTGGCAGGATCTTGCTATGGATTTTGTGCTGGGATTACCCCGTACCCAAAGAGGTGTGGATTCTGTGTTTGTGGTAGTTGACAGGTTCTCTAAGATGGCGCACTTTATAGCTTGTAAGAAAACTGCTGATGCGTCCAATATAGCCAAACTGTTTTTCAGGGAGGTGGTTCGTTTGCATGGAGTGCCCAAGTCCATCACCTCTGATAGAGACACGAAATTCCTTAGTCACTTTTGGCTTACGTTGTGGAGAATGTTTGGAACAACCTTGAACCGTAGCAGCACAGCTCATCCTCAAATTGATGGACAGACAGAGGTTACTAATAGGACTTTGGGTAACATGGTTCGGAGTGTTTGTGGAGATAGGCCCAAACAATGGGATTATGCTTTGCCACATGTGGAGTTTGCTTATAACAGGTGCATAGTGCAACAGGGAAGTCCCCATTCTCCTTAGTTTATACTGCTGTTCCTCGACATGTGGTGGATTTGGTAAAGCTTCCTAAAGTTCCTGGTGTTAGTGTTGCTGCTGAAAGCATGGCCAAGGATGTACAGTTTTTTCGAGAATCAGTTAAGGCCAAGTTGGAACAAACTAATGCAAAGTATAAAGCTGCAGCTGACAAGCATCGGCGAGTTAAAGTGTTCCATGAAGGTGATGACGTGATGGTGTTCCTGAGGAAGGAGAGATTTCCTGTTGGTACCTATAACAAGTTGAAGCCCAGAAAATATGGTCCTATTAAGGTGGTGAAGAAGATCAATGATAATGCTTATGTTGTTGCACTTCCAGATTCAATGGGCATTTATAACACTTTCAATGTTGCTGATCTGCATGAGTTTCGTGAAGATGAGGCTCTTTATCCTGAAGAGAACTCGGGGACGAGTTCTTCGGAGGTGGAGGAGACTGATGCAGAACAGATGGCAGTCCAATTTGAAGAACAATTGGATAGTGCTAAAGGTGGAAAACGAAAAGTGACTAGTAGACGTGAAATAGAATTCCGGAGTCCGATTGGGACGCACCTTACCTTTCCAGAAAGGGAATCGCGCCAGAAATCAAACTCGTTGTTTTGCCACGACCTGTGACCTTTTTCGGGCTTTCGGGGACGTTTAGGACCTCAAAACTGCATTTTTCTATTTTTCGGCGTTTTGGTTTTTCTAGTTATTTTCGGGTTGTTTTCGTTTTTACCCATGGGCTTTAGGGTTCCATTGTTAGTCGCCCTAGGGTTTATTTTCTTATAAATAAGCCGCCTTAAGGCTGCGAATGTATCTTTTCATCTTTTATCAATAAAATTGAGATTATTCTCTTTTATCTCTGGTGGACTCCAGAATCCTTTGCTTAGGTTTATTGCTGGTAAACCTAGTTATCAATCCGTCTGCGTCACATGGTATACCAAATCAAAAAGAGAAAGTTCCTGTCACATCTTATAGACGCCATTTAGAAACGACATCTTCCAAACTTGTTTGGCACATGGACACTCCCAAATTGCATGCATAACAGTCTCGTTTGGTGCTCCACATTGCCAGCAGCAATCATCCCCTAAGATTCTCCTCTGCTTCAGATTCTTTGCACAAGGAAGAAGTTATGAATAGCTTTCCACATAAACACTCGGACCTTGTGAGGAACATTTAAACTCCATAGCTTCCTCCAAACATCTTTATTGCCACCGAAACTAGAAGAAGCAATTGAACTTATCTTTTTGTTCTGTAAGGCTCTAGCAACCCAATACCCAGACTTCACACTATAGACACCATTCCTAGTGTAGTGCCAAATCAACTTAATTATCAGGGACAGTTCGGAGGCCCAGAGGCATACTCAAAATCATGTCTACTTCATGGGAGAGAAAACATGACTTAATTAGGGGTACATTCCATGCTCCTGACACTGTAAATAAAGACTCAACCTTTTGATTTGCTAGCACCCTTACAGGGCTCACCACCTTGAAATGGATCGGACATGGCAGCCACTTGTCCTCCTTAATACTGACCCTTTTCCAATTACCAATACGCCAACGAATTCCTCCATCTATCACTTGTTTACCCCATAGAAGGCCTCTCCATATCGTAGAAGGCGTAAGACCTAAAGTAGCATTTAAAAAGCAAGAATTTGGGAAGTATTTGGCTTGTAGCAGATTACTTACCAACGAATTTTTTCCCCAAAAAATCCTCCATACCTTTTTCACTAACATAGCTTGATTGAAGGCTCTCAAATCCCGAAAACCAAGACCCCCCCTCCTCCTTTATGCTGCAAAGTCTCTCCCAGCTACACCAATGAATTCCTTTAGCACCTCCACCTTTTCCCCACCAGAACCGACTCACTTTGGATTGAAATTTTTTGCACACTCCAACCGACAATTGGAACACACTCATGGAATAAGTGGGAATAGCTTGAGCAACAGCTTTAATTAAAACAAGCTTACCCGCTTTTGAGAGGAACTTCCCTTGCCAAGCTTGGAGATGAACATCAAGCCTTTCATTTAATTTCCGGAACACATCCTTCTTATTCCTACCAATTGTTGTGGGCAAACCAAGGTACTTTTCATGGAAATCAACAATCGGTACATTTAAAATGTCTTTGACTTCATTCTTCACTTGATCAGAAGCGTTCGGTCCAAAGGATAGAGCAGATTTTTGAAAATTAATTCGTTGACCCGCTGCACATTCATACAAGAGAAGGCATTATTTCAAGTAAATACATTCTTGGACCGTTGCGTTGACAATAGGAGGCTATCATCTGCAAATAGAAAATGCGAAATCGAGGGTGCGGTAGGCGTAACTTGGACCCCATGAATCATACCCGATGAATCTGCATGATGAAGTAGACCGGAAAGTCCTTCAGATACAAAAAGAAAAAGATATAGGGACAAAGGGTCACCTTGATGAATTCCTCTAGACGGCTTGAAATTTCCAACCGGTTGCCCCCTCCATAAGACTGAAAAGGAGACAGAAGTAACACATTTCATTATCAAATCCATCCAACTCTCTACAAACCCTAACTTCAACCTAACTTCCTTCAGAAAGGCCCACTCGACCCTGTCATATGCGCTGCTAATATCGAGTTTAAGAACCTTCTTGGGTGAGGCAGCAGTCTTCTGCATTCAAATGGTATGAACAGTTTCAAATGCAGCAGTGACGTTGTCCTGAATATTTCTTCCTGGCACAAAAGCACTATGTGTACAAGAGATGATTTCTCGCAAAAATTTCTTGAGCCCGTTAGCCAATGTCTTCGAGATCAATTTGCAGACAATGGAACAGAGAATTATTGGCCGGAAATCAGTCACATGCTTGGGACTTGAACATTTTTGGATAAGCGAAATTAGAGTATGATTGAACTCATGAAGCTCCTTTCCATTGTTCAACACCCCCAGACAAAAATCACAAACTGAATCCCCTACCACTGGCCAGTAATTTTTGAAAAACAAAGCAGACATACCATCGAAGCGAGGTGATTTCTGTGCAGTCATGTGTTTCAACGAAAATTCAACTTCCCATCTCTCCAATTTCTTTAGCAATTTAGTATTAACATCATTAGACACCCTCCTTGAAATTTTATCAAGAATCAATTCCAAGTTATCACATCCCTCGGAAGTATATAAGTTTGTAAAATAAGAGACAAATGCAGATTGGACATTAGACACTTTCTCACACCATGTACCACATTCATCAAACACCCCAGTCACCTTGTTTTGCTGCCCATGACCTTTCGCATAAGCGTGAAAAAATTTGGTATTTCTATCACCCTCTTGCAGCCAATCAATCCTAGATCTTTGCTTTCACAAAGTCTCCTCAAACCTTGCATACTTCTCCAATTCTGATCTCAACATAGCTCTCTGTTTTCGGTCATCATCTGACTGAACATCAATTGGAAAGCGTTGAAGAGAGTCTTTCAGTTCTGCAATTTTCTTTGGGATATATCCAACAACATTCCTATTCCACGCAGACAACTCAGATGCACACATTTTCAGCCTAGGGAGGAGCTCGCTCTCAGCCTGACCATCCCAAACCTCCTGGATAATTTCTCCACAACACTGCTCTTTCACCCAGAATCTTTCAAACAAGAACCTTCTCTTCCCTACTTGTTTCTTTGGGAGACCAACACCATTAAAAGAAAAAAACAAAGGAAGATGATCACAAGCCCCCACATCAAGATGGAATTCATGCACGTTCGGGAAAGCAGTAGCTGCAGTAGCGTTCATAAAACCTCTATCTAGCCGTTCAAAGATTGTACCATTGCTCCATGTGAACAAAGGACCAGAGTAATCAATTTCCAGGAGCTCACATTCGTCAATTTCCTGATTAAATCTCTCCACCTGACAAGCAGGCCTTAGTCTTCCTACACTTTTCTCTTCATTATCTCAGATTTCATTAAAGTCGCTGAACATAAACCATGCTTCAAACGGCAACAAATGTGAAAGACGCCGAAGAACGTCCCAAGAATGATGTCTTTCACATGTTTCGGGGTTTCCGTAAAATCCTGTTAACCTCACCCGCTTGTCATTAATTAACACCAAAGCGTCAATAAAACCGGAAGTAGCATCCAGAACTTGAACCTGCATATTATCTTTGGGCAATGATATGCGGCCTCAATGAGGCCTAAGATTTATGGCCTCAAATCCTAGGTGTCATGCCATGTAAGTAAATATAAATTTTATTTTCAATTCCACATAATATATCTTGCCACATCATACTATTGCAATACCAATTTTACCCTTTGACATTTCCTTTTAGATGTTAGGGGGTGAATCAATTACATTAATTAATTTAATTAGGTGAAGAAAAAAAATCAGCTATTAATTATGTATTTATTTAAGAGATATATCTACAGATTCTTTGACCAATATTTTTCTTCATTTACTTAAACGAAAAAAATAGCATTAATATATTGAATTTGGCAAATACTGATGTCTAAATTAAGAGGTAAGAAAAAATTCCACATTAAGTAGCAGCCATTAATTAACATCTTCAATATCTAAATATAAGGGAAAAACAAACAAAAAATAATATATTTAGATCTAATGTTTAAACCCTAGCTACATAAAAGAAAACAATGAACAAAATAATATATACAATCATATGAATATGTATTTTTCACATTATATTTTTAAAATTTGCAGAAACCCAACAAAGGTTGAATTCATATACATGTGTTTTGCAAATCTATTAATCGAATGTACATGCAAATCTATTGACTAAATTACATGAAATTTTTTCTACTCTTGATTGAAGAAAAAAAAATTGTTGTTTAAATCTAAGCATGAGAGTAATGAAAAAAAAAAATGAAAGAAAGCCAAAATTTTTAATTTTTTTTATAGAAGAAGCCAAAATAATTTAGAGTCATTAGATTTTGGAAGGATAAGATGGTATTTTTCTCAAGAATTACATGGCATGATTTGACAAATAGGTGATGTGTGTAAATGACAAGGCATGACAACTAAGATTGAGGCCACAAATCTTAGGCCTCATTGAGGCCGCAAATCATTTTCCATTATCTTTCCACCCAAATACCAAGCCTCCCCCTTGTTTTCCTGTTCTCTCCACCACCCTACAGTTAACATACCCCAAAGAGCCACATAACTTAACCATTGCATTCTTCTTCTTTTTTGTCTCCATCAGAAAGATGAAATCGGGATCTTGAGCCCTTAGCACTTTCTTAAGGGCATTGAATGTGGACGGGTACCCAAGCCTGCACACATTCCAACTCAGAAGACTCATTGTTTGTGGTGGGCCCGGGTGACGGGTCCCACCACTTTAGTCCCGTTCTCGGAACTAGCACCTATGGCAGCAACACTCTTCCTTCTTCCATACTTGATTGGTGACAGAACCAAAACTTTCTTGCTCGGAGAACAAATAAAGAGACGACCCATTCCTTTCCTACTTTTACTTGGAGAAACAACCTTCTTCATTTTCGGGTCTTGAAATGAGGTTTCCCCATCAGCTATAATTTTCTTTCCTATCCCAGTACCCTTCTTCTTGCCATCTCTACGTCCCTTGTCAATCATTGGAATATTCTTCTTACCACCATCCTTACTAGTCTTCGTGTTATTATGGCTAATGTCCGACACAAATCTAGCATCCTGCTCCAAGACTGGAACATCAAAGAGTGTCGACGGAGTAATCCCACTATCCAATATGGATTCAGCCATTGTCACTTCGGTAGGTGGCACCTCCCAGAAAAGCTTCCTACACTTCATTGATCCAATTTGTTCAAACAAACTAGACCCTCCAGCATCCCTTCCCACGTCATCATTTACTAGATCCACATCACGCCCTCTCACCATCCCACACACAGAAACTTCAGGGGCCTTCATAGTCCAAACCTTCTTACGCGGAACTAAACCAAAACTATGGCCCTGTAGTTGGCCATTAGGGTCAATAGAATAGACATCCTTTGACAATGTCTTCCATCGACCATAACGTTCCACCATAATTCTTCCTTCCTATTTGGCTAGACAGTGCGAGCCAACATGATCCAGCAATCCGTAGAACAAGCAAAAATGGGGTAAGTGCTTGTACTCAAAAACCACTTTACAAAGAGAGCTATCCCTAGGATCCAGTTGCATTCTCCAGCCTCTTCTTAAGGGTTCGGAAACCTTTAAGCTCACTCTAATTCTTAGGAAGCTTCCAGTACCATCTCTAAATACATCCTTATCAGTCCTAACATAATCTCCAATACTCCTACCAATCTTCCTTCCCATCTCTTCGGTTAGAAACACAGGAGGAAACCCTCTTGCACTAATCCATAAGTCCTAAGACATCAGCGGAACGTCCCCTGGGTCAATCATCCCATCAATCGTGGCCAATATCAGCAGTGCATTGTCAAAAGACCAAGGGCTGCCGTTCAACACCCGTTCTCGATTGTTCTTCAATTTAAAGGAGAAGACAAACCTCTCAGAACTCTCCCAATCCAAAATTGAGAACTCCTCCTTCGTCAACCAGATCTTCCTGATGATATGTCTAAAGGATTCTTTATTAATTTTCCTACCGGTAAGCACCTTCCCCATAAGCCAAAATCTCCTAGTCATTAGCGAACTCGGATCTTCCAACGTGACTACCTCCAAATCATCATCATCTTGAATTACCAGTCGGCGAGAAAACTCACCTACAACTTCCTCCATCGTCGACAAAACTTTCACAACCAAAACCCACACCCACTACACCCAGCAGACTAACCGCCACATACACTATAAGACGATATTATGAAACTCAAGTCAGCTGGAATTCTTTTGTTGACTGGGAAAGTTACTTAATTTCTATGTATTTGCTTTTGGTCATTTGGTTTTGAAACGTTGCGTTTCAGTTAATTAAGTTAGGTGTCATGTCGTTTAGTCTCAACATTGTAGAAGAATCATGCATTGTGCTAGGCTTATGTTGCTGCAACAAGTGTCTTGCATGTCAGTTTCCAGCTTTATATGCTGGTATTCTGTAGACGAAACTCATCCAAGCTGATAGACATTTCTTTTTCCTGCTTTATTTTTCAGCTTTTTCTTCTTACTCTCTTTGTGATTTCCAGTAGTTAGGGCCAAAACCCTAGCAGCTCCAAATCATGGGGCCGGGGAGCGCTCTACCATAATACTTATCCACACCGCCGCGTCCACCTAACCCGAGTAATTTTGGCCTCTACGGCGGGGATTACAGTCGCTCAAACTGTTATCGTCTTCAAGGCTTCATAGTGAGTTCACTCAATTTTCATCCCAACCAAGCTACCCACCACCACCACCACCACCATCCTAAACAATCATCAATGGGTATGTTTTCCCTCACCAGTTTCCACATCTTTCTGCAAATCGCACTCAGTTGAGCGCCAATTCATTTCCGCCCCCGCCTCCTCCTTCCGCCCACCATATAATCATTTTCAGTAGCCTACACCACCTACACCGCCGGGCCCCTATCAACCACCTCCGCCTATTGTTCCGAAACCCAATACTTTGTTTTGCACCTGCAACAGCCACTATATCAGCACCAACCTCTGGTCATATTCAGACACCCCACAACGCCTCTCTCACCTCTACCTTCTTATCATGTCGCTTCTGTTTACCCCAACCATTAACACGAATCACTTAACCCACCAGTCAATTACCCTCACTCTGATTCATCCATTTCCCACCATCAAACTCAGTCCAAGGCTAACATAGTCTCTCAATCGACTTTGTCCCCTACATATGGCAGTGTTTTCAGCGATGATAGAGACTGTACTCCTGCAACCAACAGGCTCAAACCAATTCGGGTGAACCAAAACCTTAGGATAAGGTCCCAAATACTGATGAAGTGAAAACCCTTGTCTAAGCTCACTCGCCGTAGTGGAACCCGAATTCATGGCGATTCAAAGAAGAATCGATGTGGCACTCCTTTGATTAAGTCTGCGGAACCCGATGCTTTCGTTGAGACATCTCCTACTGCCGTTCCCGTGATGATAGTTGCAGTTGTGACTGAATGCCGAAACCAGAAATCAACATCAAAGCACCTTGAGCAGAAAACCCATCTGGGTAATCATGTAGACATGCTCGAACTCAACTCTCAACTGAAGCAGTTTCTCAAAATTTGTAACGTTAAAGACTCTCGGAAGATGTTCAATAAAAGGCCTAAGAGAGATGCGGTTTCATGGACAGAGTACTTGGCGAAATCGGGTATTGTGAACTCTATCATTGTGGGAAGTGCTCTTCTTGACTTGTATATGAAGGTTGTTGGGATTGAGAATGGTTGTATAGTTTTCGATAAAATGCTGCTAAGAAATGTGGTGTCTGGGACTACCATTATCACTGGTGAAATTGGTGAGCAAGTTCAAATTGTTGGTGATAATCTCCTTGTTACAAACCCAAAGCGAGGGGAGAAAGCAATCAAAGAGAAGAGTTGTAATGCCCTTCTTTTCAAGGTGAATCAAATTGGTTCAGTAACCAAAAGTGTTGAAGTGTCAAAACGTGCTGGCCAGGATGTCATGGCAAATCACTGAAGTGGTGCAACTGAGGGTAATTTCATTGCTGACCTTATCCATTTTTTACGACCTCGTTTGGCTAACATATTGAGAGAAGATGCACACTGTATCATTGGAATTATGATATTTTTTTTCTATTAATGAGCTCGTGTCTTTGAAATCTGATAAACAAAGCCTTGAAATTAGGTATGGTGATGTTTACGATGGAAATTCTTGTTCTCATGCGAACTTTTTAGTACCCATGCTGTCAAATGAATCTCCTCTGCTTATGTTGTTGACTGCAATTATACACTCCCAGATAATGATTTCAAGCCATGTACTGCAGGATACTATTTTTGACAAGAAGCGCAAGAAGGCACTAAATAAGTTGGATGGAATTCTAACTGATCCATTGAAAGCACAGGAAGCACTGGAATTGATGTTCCAAGGAGAGGCAACCAACATTTTAAAGGAAATGTTGCTGTGTTATAAGCCAAATGCAGAGCGGTTTCTCTCATTGATGCTACAGTTATTATGTGCATCAAAACTTGCAGAACTACATAGCAGGACACAAATTTTTGTTCAAAATGGAAGCTCTCTGATGGAATGTCTATATGAAACCAGGACATTGAAATATGGTCAGGTATTTGTGCAATGTTCTGACCATGCTATCTTCAATGGCAGCACTACTTCAACCGCAGGCCAAGACAATTTTACTATTGAGTGCAATGTAATTATTGCTAAAAACCCATGTTTACACTTTGGAGATGAGCGTTTTCTTATGGATGGAGTGAGTGAGGTTTCTGATCATTATGCTTGGCTGGACTTTCTAACAAGCGAAGTTCCAGGGACAAAGGTAATAAAATTTACAAAGGAAAGTCTTGCTTTCCAGAGATATTGTTCAATGGATGCATTTGGTCCCAAGAAGGAAGTCATTACTTTCGTAGGTGAGATCTATAAGTATTGTTCTATGGTTGTGGAAGCTTCTATAGTACTGTGGTATTTTTCTCTTCTATGTTCTCCTTTGGATAGTGTTGATTTCAGGTCTGCAATGTTCAAGTTGATTCATCACGGGGTTCTCCTTGTTCATGTACAAGTCAATCCAGAATTATTTTCTTTGAGGTACCTTAAAAACTATCTCATGCTTTACTCTATATCAGACAAAAACGTACAAGAAATCAAGATCAGTCCAGGTCTCATGTTGCTGATTTTCAATAGAGCTAGCACCCATGTTCTGCTGAAGATTATGTCCATAGAAGATGGCACAGTTCTCAAAGCTTTTAACAGCATTCTTCATCAAAACAAGGTGTCTTTCATAGAACAATTTAATGAAAAGCTTCTTGTTAAGCAGGAAAATGAAAATCTCCAGATTCTTGATGTTCGAAATGTGGAGCTGCTGGAAGTTAACAGAGCTGAGTTCCTGACATCATCATCATTTATCATTCTGTATGAGAACCAACTATTCCTGACATTCAAAAATAGAACTGTGGCCGTCTGGAATGTTTTCTCAACACATGTTCCATCTACTTCAGATGCAATTTGTTTATATGTCCAGAACTCCAGAAGCTTTTCTTGGTTGATTGGGCGTGGAGCTGCTGGAAGTTAACAGAGCTGAGTTCCCGACATCATCATCATTTATCATTCTGTATGAGAACCAACTATTCCTGACATTCAAAAATAGAACTGTGGCCATCTGGAATGTTTTCTCAACACATGCTCCATGTACTTCAGATGCAATTTGTTTATATGTCCAGAAGCTTTTCTTGGTTGATTGGGCTTTTGCAAATGTACCAATATCTTGGAAGGATATGAAAACCAAGTTGTTTGCTCTTAATATGGTTACTAAGGTACTCCTATAGGAAGGTCAAATCTGTGATTTCTCGACCATTATGCAGTTGGTTGTGATTTTGTCCACTAGGTCTTTGAATGAACTGAAGGGAATCATGTGCATTATGCATAGTTCTCTTGTAGACGTTGATGACTCCTATTCTAAGTGGATTTTGACTCATGTGAAACTTGAGGACAAGTTCTCTGTGAAGCAGGGTGGATTGTTATGAAAGTCAAGTCAGCTGGAATTCTTTTGTTGACTGGGAAAGTTACTTAATTTCTATGTGTTTGCTTTTGGTTGTTTGGTTTTGAAACGCTGCTTTTCAGTTAATTAAGTTAGGCATCATGTCGTTTAGTCTCAACATTGTAGAAGCTGCTTTATTTTTCAGCTTTTTCTTCTTACTCTCTCTGTGATTTCCAGTAGTTAGGGCCAAAACCCTAATAGACGATAAGGATGTCGTCGAAGTATTGTAACAGCGGTACTGATCAGTCAAAGGCCGGCTAGAAACCCTAACTCCACGAGAAGGGACTTTGAGTTCATTTTACATCTACTTGAACAAATATTACAATTTATATGAATTAAAATTACAATATTGAAAACAAAGTTACCATATTCATTTACATTATTTGCATATAATTAAACCAAAATTATAACAACAACAACGAATTTGTTCAAAAACTTGTAACAAGGTGGTAGGTGATGTAATTACCATTGATAGAACTAAGATTACACAAAATAGGACCTACTTTATTACTCTGACAACAAATTTGTTGTCACATTTGTAAATGAGTGTAGGATGTACATATGGATATATATATATATATGTATTATAGAATTTTCCCTTCATAATGCATTATTCTAAAGCCACTTACTACAGACCCAACATAACTCTTAATTAAGAATCATGTTTAATAAATGAAGAAAATTAGAAACAAATGAACCCTAGAGAGTAAGGACTTGGAATCCCATTGTGAGCGCATTTGTCAATTCTTATTGCAGTTGCTAGCTGCAGCTGATTAGGTGGACAGAAAAAAAGTAAAATGATCAAAAGATTATTTTGTTAGGAAAAAGTTAAATAAATGTAAAACATGGTTAATAAAGATTGAGCTTGGCAGTTCATACTTTCTCTTAAACGAATTCTTTGATCCATGATACAAATCAATACGGTTAAGTATGTGATCTTTGATCGTTTTCACCCATTGAATTTATTTAGACATGATACATCAAATACAGTCATAAACAATATTGGTGGTTATAGGAACAATCTTTTTCACATAATCTAGAAGCTTCTACTATGTTCTGTAATTTGCTTGGATTCAAAACCACATATGCTGACCGATTCCCTAATCTTAAGGAATAAAAAAGAGGGGTTTTGATCATTTACCCTATAACTATCCCTATTTTAGGGAAAGTGAGGAAAGAGAAAACCAAATTCCCTATATTTCACTACTACAAAAAGTGCATCACACAACGGTGGAAATCTGTTGTGTGATTTGGACCATGTCTGTCGTCTATCTCGGTGTTGTGTGATGAGCACACTCCAACAACGGTGAAACACCGTTGTGTGTATACCATAGACACAACGCATAAATTAAAACCGTTGCACCGATTCCGCGCATGCCAATGCCAGAAATTGGATGCGGCGTATTCAATTGTTGTTTCGATGGTAATCAGACAACAGAAGTAAGTACATGCTGTTGTTGGTTAACTTTTCACACAACAGAAGTAATACCATACTGTTGTTGGTTAACTTATCATACAACAGAAAAATATGACGCTGTTGTTGGTTGTTCTTTCACACAACAGATATCATAAAGTAACTGTTGTATGTGTGAGGCTCAGTGTTGAATTCTTCACAAGTCATACAACATATTGTTTTTATACCGTTATGTGATTTAACATGAGACAACTGACATCTATTGTTTCTGTTGTGTGAGTACTAATGAGACGACAAAATTTTATAGAGACCGTTGAGTGATTTTAGTGGTTTATTGTGTGAATGACGACAAATGTGTATTCATACAACGTTCGTTCATTATCGATATTCTACCTAGAATATTTGCATAAATATAATGCTCAATATATATTACATAATGAAGTATTCTATAATTCAAGCGTCAAGTGTACCAAAAGAGCTAGCATTTGTCAATCATCTATATATACATTCATGTATCCAAAAGAGCTAGCATTTGCACAAATATAATGCTCTATATACTTCTGATGACCTTGAAGCTTTTGCTAGGTCCAGGATCTGGTCCAGGACCTGCAGATCATGATAGAAGCTTGCAATTCTCTGAACAACATTATCTTCAACATAACCTCAAATGTCTCACTCACAATTGGCCTGCACCATGATCAGATCATTGTTAGAAAACCAAATATGCAAAGAAAAACACCAGATCTTTAAGACCACC
>BDJD01003604.1:44809-60419 GCA_002564525.1 Rosa multiflora | reverse complement strand
CTGGAAGAGCTTGAGGGGGGGGGGTTTCGTGGGCATTGAACCTAGCTTGAGAGGGGGGTTCCAGCTTGAAGATCCGGCTGTACGATCTAGATCTGACGCTATTCATGGGCATGAACCTAGCTAGTGCGATTGGCCTCGTTAAAGCGTGTAGCCTTCATACCTACCAAAGCTGTTGATGCCGTGCTCGACACAGAGCACCTCCCAGAACTTGGCTCCAATATGGGTGCCGCCTTGGATGTGGAGAATCCCACTCATCTTGAAATTTAAAAATCGGAGATCAAATAAAAGATGGGTTAGGTTTTGTGACTTAGAGAATCGCAGAGAGCATGGAGTGAAATGAGAGAGAGAAGGGGCAAAGCGAGAGAGGTGTTAGGGTTTGATTTCTAAGGTTTGATTTCGAGCTTATGGGTTATTGGTTGGGAGTAAATGGGGGTGTTTTGGAAGGAGTAAGAGTGGTTGTCGAGTTTGGTGGGAGTAAAGGTTTTGATGGGAGACTACAATTTTTTTTGAGTTTTTCCAACAACAGATAAGTAGTGGACCGTTGTGTGAGTGTATGATGACAAAGCAAGCTAGGAGGGAAAAATTGCCGCTTGTGCCTGTACATAAGTTTCATAAAATTGAAACTTTGCCGCGCTGTGCAACTTGCTTTCGTGCTCAGACAACAGAACTATGACAATCTGTTGTACAAATTTATGTATCTTGCATTAGGTGTACCTAGTAGGATTTCTCTAAGTTCATACAACACTTCGTTACACAACAGATAACAAAAAACTGTTGTGTGGATAGTTCAAATTTCATTTTAGGGAGCTTGTTCTGGCAGGAAACTATGTTCTTATTTCCCTCCATTTTGGGTCTCCCATTACACAACAGAATTGTCTTAAATCAGTTGTGCAATACCTTCCAAAAAAAAAAGTTTTCAATTTACTTACATTCACACAACAGAAACATAATTATACCGTTGTATGATAGAGTTCGTGTTAACACACAACAGCAGATTTTTGTTCTGTTGTGTGATGAGTGTTGTGTGTTTCAATTTTTGTAGTAGTGTAATTTATAGCAATCTCTAAAAATTTAAGGAAGAATATAGAGATTTTAGAGATTGCTCTAAAATAAGGAATCTGTTGGAATTGGAGAAGAAAAAGATGCTAAAGCTTTGACTTTTGCTTCCCTATTATACAAAAATTATAAGGAATCTGTTGGAGTTGCTCTAATAAGTTGTTCCCTGATACCCAATTAAGTTTTTTTGGTTTTTAGTTTTTTTAGACTATTTTGCCTTCACCCCTTTGTAACATAGAGATAAAAAATGAAAGAGAGAGAAGGCATAAGAGACTTCGCCGGAGTCCCGTCCCCGGCCATCCGATGCTAGGATCAGATCACAGATCGTCAAAGGTCTCCAGAGATCTCATCGGTCACCCGAGAGGTTTATTCCCCCTCCCAAAAAAAAAAAACATTTATTGGGGGCAATAAAAGTTTATTAAACTTCGCAAGGGTCCTCAATTTATTGTTGAAAAATGTTTTATTGCCCTTCAATAAACGTTTATTTCCCCCTAATAAGTGTTTTATTAAGAGAGAATAAAATATTTTTTTCTTTCTTTTTTCTTTCTTTCTGGCTAAAATAGTATCATTATTACTTCAACTAACACAAATCCAACAAAAATTGCATCATATTAACAACTGTACATTATCTAAAATTCAAAATTGCTACTGCAAAAACCCTAGAAACAGTATCAATGGCTTCATTTGGTCGGAAATGAAACCTAGCAACACCAAAACCAAAGTGAAAGCGCAAGCGCGCGTGCACACACACACACACACACCTTTGCGATGACCCAAACCCCGGACCTGAAATCTGAAACTCGAAAATAATTCCAATCAAAATGGAAGCACTAAAGATAAAAATTTCTTTCACTCACTTCTTCAGCTGGAAGCCGAAATAACTGCCGATACTCTTCACTCCTCGATCTTGTAGCAGATTGTAAAATCAAAGCAAAGCAATCAAACAAATGAGCATTTTAACCAAAAAAATAAAATAAAAACAAGCAGAGATTACTCATAAAGCTCCTCCCTAGCTTAATAAAAATCGCTTCTTCAGCAAGTGCTGATTATTTCTCTATAACTAAGCTAATCTCTCCTTAGTAAATTAATTAGAATGCAACGTCAAAGAAAGTACTAAAAATCCAACCGGATTCGAAAGCATACATTTCCAAACATGAACTTTCCAGAACAAGAGTACTAATAAGAAAAAGTGAATTAAGAAGAAGAAGATTGTGAGGACCTAATCGACAGTGGGAGAAAACGAAGGATAGGTGCGATCAGGTGTGTCGGCGGAGTAGGAGACGAACGGTGAGGACAAGGCGGAGTCGGAGTCGGTGGTGAGAGAAAGAAGAGAGAGAGATCGAGGTGAGAGTGAGAAGAGGGATGGCCGGTGAGAAGATTGCGAGTACTTGATTGGTGGTGGGAGAAGAAAAGAATGATCAATGTGATCAGGTGTGCCGGTAAAGCAGTGAGGACGAGGCGGCGTTGGAGTCGGTGATGAGAGAGAGATCGAGGTGAGAGTGAAAGGAGGGAGGGCCAGCAAAAAGAACATTGTAAGGACCTAATCGATGGTGGGAAAAGAAAACGAAAGATTGGTGCGATTAGGTGTGTCAGCAGAGCAAGAGACGAGCGGTGAGGGCAAGTCGACATTGGAGTAGGTGGTGAGAGAGAGAAGAGAGAGAGATCGAGTTGAGAGTGAGAGGAGGGATGACCGGTGAGATGATAGTCCTAGTTAGTTGGCTCCGAAAGTCATCCGCCGTGGTGAACAAGTTGGGGAGAGAGAGAGGGAGAGAGAGAGAGAGAGAGAGAGAGAGAGAGAGAGAGAGAGAGTGTGCAGATCGGGAGGATGAAAGAGAGTGTGCGTGTGTGCAGATTGGGAGTGTGTGTGTGGGGGGGGGGGTATAATGTAATTCATTTCATTAATTAGGTTGAGGACAAAATTATCATTTTACATTAAATTGGGTTAATGGGAATAAAATTTTGTTACTGGGGTACGTGGATTACTTTTAACTTATTTTGGTGCTTTGGGTCAAGGACCCAAAAACAGAATCTATACTAAGATTTTCAAATTTATTTACGTCGAACTATGAACATGCATGTGAATGTACATGTACGAAAGTTCTTGAGTAGCTACTGGTATGCATTAATAGAACACTGGAATCAAATACAGTTTTGTGTTCGAGATTCAATTATATATATATATATATATATATATAAGTACAAGACTTTATACGTAATGAGTGTTGGCATTCCCATACAAAAGCAAGTGAAGTACTTTATCTCATTTCATCCTTAGAAGCTGGCAAAAGGACCTCAATACTGATCTTGAAGAAGTTTTAGGTAAAGGCATCTCTAAATCTTTAAATCTTGTATTTGAATAGGCACAATATTATTATTTTGTGTGCATTGCCCTTCAACTTTGCCATGCCTGCAGACTACAGAATTGATACTTTAAAATTTATTGCGTCTAAAGTTTAGGACGATGAACATTTGGTTTGATTTCTATTGCATTCTACCTGCATCTTTATTTATTTATTTTTTTGTTTATTTATCATTTGCGGATGGGTACGATGCTGTTGATTTGTTGCAATGCTGCAGCAGCATGATTTTTAGTGTTTTACTATTATTATTATCATTATTATTATTATCATCATTATTATTATCATCATTATTATTATCATCATTATTATCATCATCATCATTATCATCATCATCATTATCATCATCATCATTATTATCATCATCATCATTATCATCATCATCATTATCATCATCATCATTATCATCATCATTATCATCATTATTATCATCATTATTATCATCATTATTATCATCATTATTATTATTATTATTATTATTATTATTATTATTATTATTATTATTATTATTATTATTTCTATGTGTTATTGTTTTCCCTTGGCAAGATGTAAATTTAATTTTTGTGTTTGAAATATCTCTCAGACGTAATATGGCTGGAAGCAGTGAATAGGACAATCGAATGATGGATTCTTTGAAAAATTTTGATCTTAGCATTCCAGAGGTCAAGCAGCAGTTTGGTAAGTTTGAAGTAAAATGTAGGTTAGTTTGTGTTGGGTTTTCAATTTAGTCGGGATTATACTTAATGGCTCTCACAAATGTCATTATTGTTTCCAAAACTCTTATCTTAATCTTCTAGATACTTCTTCATTTATTGATTAAATTTGATATTAATTGGCGCAAATCTGCAAGTTGGATCAGTTCCATGAGTTCCATCTTGCCAGATCGGTGTGCTCTAATTACATCGTTGATTTGGTCATTTCAGTATAAACCATAGTTCAAAATTGCCTAATTGAGTGATTTCAACTATATTTGATCTTGCTACTAAAAGCAAGGTCAAACATTGACTTGATGTATGTGTTTTCCCATTTTTTCATTAATATTTGATCTTGCTTTTAGGTGACTAAAAGCAAGATCAAATATTGAATATGTATGTGTTATCCCATTTTGATGTGGGTGTTGGTCATGAAGCTGGCCATGGCCAACAAACTAAAAAGCAACATGAATGGAAAAGTCCATCAAACCCATTTTACCTAGCCAACAAAATATAAGTACACCCACATTGGCTGAGTTAAGAATCTGATTTCATTTGGAAGGTTGAGATGATGAACGGAAGGTTGCGGTCTTCAAATGTAGTGGGTGACACAACATGCAAACAACTTTTACTTTTGAGCATAATTTTGAAAGTAAAATGGGCTACTCTGTAATATATAAGAGTATGTCTTCATTGCATTGCTATTGGTTATATTACAAACTTTAAACAGTTGAACATCGGGTATCAAATTTGCCATATAGGTTGCCCTATTATCAAGAGCTATCATTTGACTGTTCAGATTTCATCATCTCACTCAAGGAATTCTAAGATTTGTTACAGCTGATTTAAAGTCATAAGATTGGTTCTTGATTTTTATTTTGGTACTGAGGTTAAGGTTAGTGTGTGAGAGCTTGAAATTAATAAGAATTTGGGACTTTCATGGGTAATTCAGATATGATTGCAAAGTCATCTATAGAATACAGCGAGTTATGCTGCCTGTATTTTGTTGATTCAATCCTGACGTTGCTAGGGCATTTCAAAATCGAAAATGGATTCAGATCCTCTCCTTGGCTTCCTGGACATTCATTCTCAACCATCGATTAAACATCTAAATTAGGGTCAGCAATTGGCTAAAATTGAATTAGGATGTTAACGCTAAAAACGATGATGTAGAAAGCCGAATTCCATCGTTGTCCTATGACTCTATGAGTCTATGACCATCTATCTCTTCTGGCGTCCTCTTCTCTTCTCTCTCTTCCATTCTAAATTTTATCTAGAAACCTCAGTCACGAGTTTTCTCTCAGATCGTCACAAAATGAGTTCAAAAGGACGACGAGATCCATTCACCGGCGCCAGGATCGACACAGTTAAGAAGAAGTACAAATTGGTGGGCTAGCAATAGCATGTGGTAATTCTCAACTTGCACCATTGAATCTTCAAAACACATATATAGCCTTTGAGACCTAAATCCCATTTATAAAATCCCTCGACCGTCATTTGTACAATCAGATATGACTTTTGGCTATGTTCAAGTGTTGCACTGTTTCTTATCTACTTTTGTTTTGAAGATTCTACAAAATGATTTGCATGCAATTTGACTTTAAATTGATGCTTCAGGTTTCAAACTTTGGGACAAGTCCATGTAATTTCAGAGGGGGAAAAAAATACAAACAGTAACCAACCTATGGGCCACTTCTGTACCCAGCAGGTTTCCGAAACTATCACAATGGTACCCCAATTACTCAGCCCGACCTAACAATTGTACCTGCCGTCCATGACGGCGTTAACCTATATGCCACGTGCTAATTTTATATGGGTATTCAGGTCATTTCCTTATCCATCTCCTCCATCAAAGCAGAATCGCAGATCCCATCTCCCTCCTCTCGTTGCCTCTTTGGTCTCCGATTCTCTCTCTTTAATTCGTTGTATACTGTGGGTGATAGACAGCGGAACCTATATGAGTGTGTTTCTCTTTAAGAGAGGAAGAAAATAGCAAAAATTTTGACTGGAGTGGGCCAGAGATGGCAGCGGGGTGATCGGAAAGAAGAAGGCAGTCGGGTGTTTGTGTGTGTAATCAAGTGTAATGGAACCTGCAAAAATTGATTGGAAAAACTTGGAATGGAAATTCGTAGAGGACAAAGCCTACGAGCATATCAATGCCCCCAAGTGGTTTGATTTCTTGAACCCTAATGACAACCTCGTAGACGACCACGCCTGGTTTTGCACACCCGGTCAGCTTCCTCCTCCTTCTTCTTCTTCTTGTTTTTTCTTTCTCTGTTTCTTATTAACACAAGAATCATACATTTCTCTGTTTCAACAGTGAGTTGAATAAACAAATAACTAGTCTTCTAATGATAAGCTTGCCTTGTAATTACCATTATCGACTTCTATTTATGTTCCTTTTCAGCCTGCGAAGCATTCTAGTTCTCCGAAGAAAAATATTTCTGGGGAGACCAGTAGACCCTCAGAGCTCACTAATGGCAGCCCACCAACAAAAGTTAAATGGGTTCTCGCCGGTCCTGGGGGAAATATGTGGAACCCCTTCATAGATGTCTCTAGGGTCTCTGATTCTGTAGAGCAAATGTGGTCTGAGATTTTCAAGTCATCAATCTATGAGGTCTCACCACTTGGTGATAAAATCCAAAGGCAAGCCATGAATCCCGTCTTTCATAGTACCATCTCGTTCAATTTTTCTCTGAATATATCTAGCTTGAATATCTGGTTTTGGCCATGAGAGGACTGCATTATGACCTACCTTTAAAAAATGCCCGGGCAAACACCATCTCGGCCATGAGAGGACCTCTTCCTTTTTCTGTCAAGCTAATCCCTTAATTTGTACTTGTAGGTGGTGAAACATGGAATGCCCAAGAGAGTGATGGAGGAGATGATGGAGGGCAGGTTTTGGAGCTTTAACAACTTCAAGAGTAGTGGCTTCAACAGCTTCAAGGGTAGAGCTTCTCAATAAGAAGGGATGGTTTTACCCCTAAAAATACGCCACGTGGCATATAGGTTAACGCCGTCATGGACGGCAGGTACAATTGTTAGGTCGGGCTGAGTATTTGGGATACCATTGTGATAGTTTCGAAAACTTGGGTACAAAAATTCAAAGTGGCCCATAGGTTGGGTACTGTTTGTATTTTTTTCCCTTTTAGATAGTTGTTTATCATATGATTCATATAGATATTAATGTATATAATGACATCTTCTATTTTCTTTTTGTCACTGGTGATGGATGCCTTCAACAAGATATCAGAACTTTCCCCGGAGTGTCGGGCTCACCTTGATACTATAAAAAGCTTTCCCAAACCAACACTGAGCATGGCACTCATTTTCATGACCATTCATTGCATGGGGTGTCATATTAGTGCAATATTTTGAGATAGTAGTTAGATATCCTTGGTGTAATTTATTGGATTAACTGAAAGCGTAATGTTGCTGTGGCCTGTGGGAGTAAACTATGTATTGAGTTCTGAAAATCTTTCTAGCATTCTTTTGTTTTGTGGGTTTTTGTAGCTGTATTTGAAATGTTATGTAGCTAATTCTACCCAATAAATTAATAGGATATACAAACACTTGCTTATAATAATGTTATGTTATGTTATGTTATGTAGCTGTATTTGAAATGTTATGAAGTTTCAAATGTATACCAGGTCATGACGTAGACACCATGTGATACATTTCTTAAGTGATTTAATTTGTGAGTTGCGTTGATATAAAACTGATTGTATCCGTGAATCATAAGTCATGTACATATGAAAAGAGATAAATAGGACCAAAATTGTAACACAGAGATGAGAGAAATCAGGAGGTCATTTAAGCAAAGCCTTCAGAGGTTATCAAAAATCCCAATGCTTTATGGGTTATCAAGGCTCGTTGCTTCTCAAACTGTTCAAGTGTTCGTTAATGGAAGCTTCCAAAGGGTCTGAAGCTTCTTGGGGGTGGGGTAGCCTTCTTGCAGGAAGGGATACCGTGGGTGCACATCAGTAATGGGAGATTGGGAGAAGCTAGACGTTTGCAGTAATGAAAAGTAGTCCAAATACGGAATTACTCGATGTTCAGCTGTTTATTAAAGCCTCCATAACTCTTCAGAAGAATCTGAATCTGAAGCTGATGCAGTTGTACAAGGTTTAACTGAAGCCTTAAGCTTCGGCTCATGCTTTTCCACGAAGGAAAGTGATAGCGTGGAGGAAATTCTGTATTCAAAATTGGACCAAATAATATACAAGCATCTGACCGAACATTAGGAAGAAACAGAAAAATAGCAATTCAAATATCTCGAAGTTCAATTTTAAAGGGAAAGGAAGACAAAATACAGTAATTAAGACCTAATGCTTTCTCATGTATAATTAGTCAAATTCTATTCTTCCAAAGCAAAATCAGCTCCTTTTAAGCATTCCCTCATGATTGTTGCAAGCATTGCGCTGGCGTCGAGGCATATCTGCATTCCCTGCTTTGTGGAAACCATTTCAGTATCATGAGCCCACATCTAACTTTCTCAGATCATATGATAAACAAGCCACCATCAAATAAACTTCCAGTGGGACTTTAGCATATACCAACCATGCAACTTTGTCAAGCATATCAACCTAATTGACTTTGAATTAAAGTGTTACATCAACTACAAATAAAATCTTTTAATCATGACCCACAGAGGCAAGCTTGCAAGAAGTAACTAAAGCACAACTCAAAGATAACCTTCATATATTACATTCTCCCCTCTGAATGGTAAGATAAGTAAGAACAGCATATAATAGAACAAGGAATAAATCAGCCGACTGCATACCTCATTAATTTTTGGGGTTGACCATTCCCCCGACAGAGAATTGAAGACTGAGAGTATAAAGGAAGGAACTTTGGGTGAAACAGAGAAGGGCTTACGTGCAGGTCTGCATTGGTGGAATTCACGGCCATCGGTTTGGACCCAATCGATGTCGTCGTTTAGGAAGACGAGTACCTCCAGCTTGTCCGGCCATTCGGGCTCACTTGGGAATTTCAGAGAGGCGAAGGTGGAAAGAGAGGTTTAAAATTCTATTACATGAAAGTCTGCTCACCGGACAGTTTTTAAGGGACTTGTGGGACAATTGAATCTAACGGCTGAAAATAAATGCACATTTTTTAAGTTGTTATAATTTCTGCTTTTATATTTAATACATGTGGTAGATATGCATTTGTCCCTCGCAGTCCCTTAAAACTAGTACATATATTGACTATACAGGAGAGGCTCTAATCAGAGCAAGTTCACCCGTTGGGTGACTGGGTCAGTGATTATTCACTGCTTTTTAGTGTTTATTTCTATGGTGATTATTCACTGCTTTTTAATGTTTATTTCTACCTTTTAGGTCACGAGCACAATTTCCCAATTGACTTGGGTCACTGGATCAATTTGTAGGTCATGAAATTAACCCAGAGTGACCCGGGTCAGTTTGGAAACTGTGCCCATGACCTAGAGGGTGGAAATAAAGATAAAAAATAGTGAATAGTAAGTGACCCGGTGACCCAACGGGTGGACTTGCTCTGAGAACCTTTAAAATGAGAACTTTTATATAGTCATTTTTCAACTAAATTAAAAACAAGGTTAAAAATAAACTTAGTCACAAAAAAAAGGTCATTTTTCAAAATTTCTCACTTTTCGATCACATCTTGACAAATCAATCATTAGATGTTTAGGTGTCTATGAGTGTATCACTTCTGATATTTTTCTTCCAAATTGGTAATCATCATGGAACCAAACTAGATTAAATCAATAAACAAACGAAATCTGTCCAATTGTTGATAAATGATAAATCACCATTGTGAATATCTTAACAACTTTCAATTTAGTTGAAAATTTTGTAGAAATAATCTACTCTTGAAGATCTAAACACGTAACGGTCGATTTGCTAAAATGTAATTTAAAAGTAGATCTCGCAACCGTTGATTAAAGTCCTCATAAAGTCTTCATTTTAAAGATCTTCATTAGAACCCCACCCTTACCTACAATATGTATATGGGCTTACCCAACCATTCTAGAACATCGAACTTTTCCTGAGTTGATAGATATCACTCATTTGTGTTATATGTGACTACACAACCATTTGGAATGGCGGCTGTACTTCATCAAAGAAAAGAAATAGTTAAAACTAATCTTTTTAATGTCATACTCACATGTAGTTAATTACAAGTTGTATTACTAACCGTGGCGTGGCTTTGTTCATCATTCATGTTGAAATTTTTAGGATGCGAAAACAAAAAGAATACCAATGCTTTAACGTTTGAACGTACAAAGCTGAGAGTCTCTATGTTGGTTAGTGGGTGGTTGAATTTGCATCCTCGTGTTAACTGAACTTAGACGTCCTTGGATGACCTTCAAATACTTAATTAAAGCCCCACTAATTAATCATAGCCATGCCACTACAGAGAATTCTAGTTCTAGGTGGACAATGACCAAATTTACGATGACTAATACACTAGGACAACTTCCTTGTCAACCGCTCTGTCTACTCTTCTACCCTCCCATTACATAATCGGAATTTTGGCAATTCAGTAATTACCAAATGAGAATCAGGAACTGGAAATTCATTTTCTGGAATCTGCTAAAACATGGTTGAATCAGTGGAGAGCAAAACCTCACGTTTTCAATTTTTTCACCAACCAAAAGAAAGAGGCTAGCTATTCTATAGTCATCTCCATTTCCTATATATATAAACCTCGTAACACCTTAAGCTCTCACACCAATTCTCTAGCTGGCCAATTGAATAGTTATAACTGAATTTTCGGAGTATAATAGTTTGAGTTTGAGATACAAATATGGCCTTGATTAGGAGTGCACAATTAGGGTTCATTCTCCTTGTAGCTACTGCTTCTCTATTAGAAGTGAGCGAGGCCAAAACTATTGTCGTCGGCGGTTCTGAAGGCTGGCGTTTTGGTTTCAACTACACTGATTGGGCTCTCCAAAACAGTCCATTTTACATAAATGATGAACTGGGTTAGTACCGATTCATTAATTGTTTAAAGTCCTTCGACTTGATTTATGCCAATTATGAAGAAATTTGATCTCCATATATAGCTTGCTATTTTTCTTTTGTTGGTCTGAATCTCTCTGGCTTGCTAGGGTTTCAACTTTGGTCCTTGTAATGCTTTGTAGGTAATTGTATATGATCAAATTTTCTGTTAGTTAAGATCACAATAGTCTACGCTGCAAGACAATAACTTCTATAGTGTCAGACAAACTAAACACTAAAACCTATCCTCTATCAAGAAATTGCAGGAGATCGAACTAATCAATCAATCTTTCATTTACATGAATGATAATTGTTTTCTGCTTAATATGTATAAATGGTGCAGTGTTCAAGTATGATCCTCCAAGCAAGACCAACTCAGGTTACAGCGTGTACTTGCTCCCCAACCTGTGGAGCTACATAACTTGTGACTTCAGCAAAGCCAAGATACTGGCGAGTGAGACCCGAGGAGATGGTGAGGGCTTTAAGGTTGAACTGAATCAATGGAGGCCTTATTACTTTGCTAGTGGTAACAAAGATGGCTACAATTGCAAGGATGGACTCATGAAGCTCTTTGCTGTGCCACTTTCACGTTGGAAGTATTGATCTCTTGACTCCACGCACGCAATCCAGATTGATTATCATATTCATTGAATAAATAATTCAGGAGATATGACAGAAAATAATGATGAGGGGTTTTGTTCTTCTTTCTTATAATACGACAGTACCTTTGGTCATAGGGATGATAGAAGTATCTGAATAGTTGTCCTTGTATTTTTTTATTTACGCATACAGAATAAAGGGCAAGCCGTTTTTGAAATTAAAACTTGCATTCCAATCCTAAATAGTTGATCGGTTAATCAATCTCAAAGGAGCATATCATGGTTTTTTTGTTTTTTTTTTATTAGGTAAATAACATTTCGAGAGTCGAACTCACAACCTCCCACTTATGAAGGGGAGACTATGCCACGAGACCAAATGGTAGTATGGTACTAGGCAGCATATCATGGTTGTTTGCTAATACTACTATACATTAATCCCATCCACTTTTTTCTAGATCAATTTTCTCCCTCCCTAGTCCATATGTAAGTTATGAAAAAATCTCTAATCTTCTCTTCCACTAATATAGTAATGTTCTTGCTTTTGATATTAGTCAAATATGTGGATCCCCCTTAACTGTCGATTCGGGAAAATATCTTGGGATGCCTCTTATGCACTCAAAATTCAAGAAGTACACTTGTGCTATCATCCTAGATAGAGTGCGAAGTAGATTATCTAGCTGGTAGACTAACTTTCATTCATTCTATGGTTGCAGTTACTGTTCCAAACTATGCTATGCAAACTACTAAGCTGCCTTGTATCCGTGATATTCTTAACAAGAGGGATAGAAACTTTCTTTGGGGCACCACTTCCAATGGTATTTTCACTGTTAAATTTGCTTAAGAGTATCCTTTTCGACTCTTATTGTCAGTCTAATTCTCCTTGGCAATTTACTTGGAAGCTTCATGTGCCTCCAAATCTTCAAACCTTCACCCGGGTGCTATGTCATGGTAAATTGTGCATTTGCACAGACTCACAAAGTCACGTAAAAAAATAGAGAGGTGTTAAAGTAAAATGACAAATGGAATGGTCTACTCATTTCATTTCATAGTCCCTTTATATAGGGATAGAATTACAATGGAAATATCGATTACATTAATGATACTAAATGCTGAATATTGATCCGTAATTGCGCTGATTGATGGTAATCACTGATTCCTTGATTCCCTCTCCCTCAGTCGTTTTGACGAAGGCACACAATGTGTTTTTCCTTTAACACTCCCCCTTGTGCCAGGTCAAAGACGAAATGGCGCATGAGTTGTTGCCTCACTAAAAACCTTGCCAACTAACAATAAAAACTCTGTGGGACAAAAAATAAACCTTGGTCGAAGAAAAAGAGCACAACACACCTTCTACATTTGAGAATGACATGTGTGTGTTAGACTCCCCCTGACGTTTACATCTCCCCCTGATCTTTACATTAATCAAGTGAGGTTGGAAAGTCTTCACATTCTTATACTTTTCAAATGTTTCTCAAATGTGGCATTGGGCAATGATTTGGTGAACAAATCTGCCACATTCTTCTCAGACCTTACTTGATTCACTTGAATCTTAAGGAGGGCATGTTGTTGCTGATTGTAGGAAAACTTTGGCGATATGTGTTTTGTATTATCACCCTTGATATATCCTAGCTTCATCTGTTCAATGCAAGCTGCATTATCTTTATAAATGCAAGTAGGCTCTTCAGTGGTAGAACTCAAACCACTAGTCCCTCAAATATGTGTAATGATAGCTCTTAACCATATACACCCATGAACCGCCTCATGTAGAGCTATGATCTCTGAGTGGTTCGAGGAGGTAGCCACAAGGGTTTGCTTGGTTGGTTTCCAAGATATGGCCATGTTCCTAATGGTAAATACATAACCAGTTTGGAGACGACCTTTATGTAGGTCAGAGAGGTACCTAGCATCAGTAAAACCAACCAAAACGTCATTTGGCGTTTCAGTGTAGTGAGTGGCGCTTTCGCCATCAACATTTCCTTTAGGGATTCCAGTTCCATATGCGATCCCTCTTATCTCTCTGTAGGGAAAGAACAGTCCCAAGTCAAGGGTTCCTTTTAGGTATCAAAAATTGTTCTTGATACCATTGCAGTAACGCTGCGTTGGCGCTGAGCTAAATCTAGCTAACAAGTTCACTAAGAATGCAATGTCTGGTCGAGTACATTGGGCTAAGTATAATAATGTGGTAATTGCACTAAAAATATTAGCTATACTTATTGTTTCTAAATATAAAATAATAAATATGTGTTTTAGGGAAACGAGAATTGAGAGGAATTTGCTGTGTGTTCTCATTGATAATAGGGGCCTCTTTATATAGAGGATTACAATGTATAGAATCTCAATCATATAAGGAAAGTAATCGTACATTGAATAGGAATCTAGATCCTTCTAATTCAACTCAATTACCACTAGGTCAAGTAACCTAGAGTTTGGGCCAAACACAAATAAAGATATCCTTAAACACTCCCCCTGGTGTTGTCCAAACGCAGTGCTTCTCTCGTTGCCTCGTTAAAAACCTTGCTGAGTTACAAAAACCCAGTGGGACAAAAATAACCTCGGTCGAAGGGGAAAAAGAGCACAACACACCCTTCACGTTTCGAGGTGAACATGTAGACATCTCTCCCTGATGTCTGCGTCTCCCCCTGATGACTACGATCATGGGAGTTCAGATAATTTCTGCAAGCCAATTCTTGCCACATATTTCTCGAACGTGGATTTGGGCAATGACTTAGTAAACAAGTCTGACACATCATCCTCAGATAGAACCTAGTTCACTTTGGTATTTGAGGAGAGTCTGTTGTTGCTGATTATGCTTGGTGTTATCGCTTTTGATGTAGCTTTTCCTCATTTGTTCAAAACAAGCAACATTATCCTAAATGGTCGTAGGCTCATCTGTGGTAGACTTCAAACCACAATTGCTTTGAACATGCGTGATTATGGATCCAATCCATATACATTCATGAACCGCTTTGTGAAGAGCAATAATCTCTGCATTGTTCAAAGATATAGCGACTAGGGTCTGTTCTATAGACCTCCAAGATATCACGGTCTTTTCCTATGGTGAACACTTAACCATTTTGGGAATGACCTTTGTATGGGTCAGAGAGGTACCCAGCATCAGCAAAACCTTCCATAACACTTATATCGTTTTGGGATGGGGATAGAGAACGCAGGCCAGAGTTGGCGGCGTTCCTGGTGTGATGGGTCCGAATCCATCATCTCTTTGTAGGGATAGAATAAGCCCATATCAATCGTACATCTCAAGTACTGAAGGATATCTTTTACACCAATCTAATGGCATCGCGTTGGCGCAGAGCTATATCTTAGCTAACAAGTTCATGGTAAATTAGATGTCCGGTCTTGTGCATTGAGCTAGGTACAATAATGCGCCTATTGTACTTAACTAGGGCATTCTGCCCCTAGCGCATCTTCGTCATCATCCTTCAAACGAAGAGGATCCTTTTCAGGATCAAGACTACGGACGATCATGGGGGAGCTTGAAGGCTTGACCTTGTCAAAATGCCTAAGCATCTATCAACACGATGCTCAAGTTCCAAACTGAGACATAATCGTGTTCTCCCATAATCCTTCATCTCAAAATCAGATTTCAAGTGTTCTGCGGTTTCCCTTAACTCTTTAAGGGCTTCTAATGAAGATCATGTCCAACATGACTAGCGATAGAATCCAAAACTTGTTATGGAAACGCCTAGGCATATACCTTCCCAATCAAGTAGTCATTTTAGCGAGTGTTTCAACCTCTTTGTAAATGCGCTCCATGGTCTAGAGCTACTTGACTTGGATAAATGAAGTTCACCATGAACCTTCATTTATATTTCGTATCTAGATCCCTATAGAGACACGTAGTGACCACATTTGTAAGCTGCATGTTCAGTTATTCAGAAACTACTAAACTGACAGGGTAGTGGAGT
>BDJD01003604.1:19332-42332 GCA_002564525.1 Rosa multiflora | reverse complement strand
TAAAAATATATGGCAATTGCCTATTATATCTCTTGGAAAAATAAAGACTTAAACAGAATTGGCAATCTATTGATCCCAGCCGGATTTGTAGTCTTCAACCTTTCACTCTAGATCATCTTCTTAATCTTCTTGTTCCATATAGTGAGCTTCTCTTGCTTCACAATATGCTTTGTAGGCGGTGACAATTTCTTCACGAGCTCTACAAATGTGTGCCCAATGATCAGACACTCCACATCGAGAACATACATCTCTTTGCTCAAACTCCATTGATTGATGCACTTTGAAAGTGTCATTTAGATGGCACTTAGTGTTAGTGGCGCCACCAACATGGCCAGAGGCGTTGCCTCCCTCTTTCTTTCCACGTTGACCTCTTCGGTTCCGTGTTTGCCTATTTTGGCGGTTACGTTCCCAAGTAGAGAGATTATATGGACCAGAATGTCCAGAAGTATCCCTAAAATTAGGGTTTCGCCTCTTGGCGCCCTCTCTTAGAGGTGCGACCGTGCGACTATAATTAGATTCTGGAATATGCTCTGTTTTCACGGATCTCGAATTATAGTTCTTCACAAGGATATTGTCATGCTTTTCAGCGACATTCTTAGCTCCAATGAGCTCATGAAACCTTGTGATCCGTCTTGCATTAACATCGATTCGATAGTTCTTAGTAACCATCAATGCAGAGACGGGGAAGGTAGATAGAGTCTTCTCAATCAACATCGCATCTGTGATCTCTTTACCACAGAATTCCATTAAGAATTTAATGCGAAGTGCTTCCGAGTTATAGTCAAGAACTGACTTGAAATCACAGAAGCGGAGGCCACGCCATCTCACTTCTAGGTCAGGAAGCAAGGAGTCACGGATGTTGCCAAATCTTTCTTCGAGTGAGACCCACAGCCTTCTGGGGCATATACTCGTACTGGAGCGAATCATCCATATGACGAGTCATTAGGATTATGGCTTTCGCCTTATTTGCCTCTAAGGCTGCTCTATTTGCTTCCAAAGCTTGAGCTTGCTCAACAGTTAGCATGTCCTGGCAAGGCTCGAGAATCATATCCAAGATTCCATCAGCCTTGAGATACTGGCGGATATCACGAACCCACCTGTGATATCCAGAGCCAGTTGTTCCCAATGGAGCAAAGTCTAATTTGTTCAGGTTACTCATCTTGAAAGAGAATAAGAAATTAGGGTTAGTTTCAGAGAGAAATAGGCTACCACGAAAACATATGAAATTTCTGAATTTAATCGCTTCCAAGAAGTTAGGATTTCTGAGCGTAGTCGCTTCCAAGAAATTCGATTCCAAGAGATATTGGATTAGATCGAAACAATGATGTAAGTGGTCGATCATAAATTCTCTACAAACTCTAAGTTTGGAGATCTCAACAAGCTCTAAGCTTGGAGTGGGCACAAACCCCCACAGTTCGGCTTAATTTGGTCTCCCCTATAATAAAGAAATGGGGGTAGAAGAAGGGAGGTTGCAAGTCCCCGAGAAAAAGAAGAGAAAAACAATAAAAACTTCAAAAACTGGAACTAAAGGAACCTTTAAAACATACCTTGAAAAGTTTAGAAAATTGCCGGAAATTGGTGGCTGGAAAATTTGGTCGCCGGAGGTGGTTGACCGGAAATCGTTGCCGGAGGTGGTCACCTGAAAAGCTTGGCTTGGTGGGCTGCCCCTTCCTATTTTTCTTCTTCCTTTTTTTCTTTCTTTCTTTCTTTTGGTTTGGCCCAGGCCTGCCTTTCCCTTTCCTTTTTTTTTGTCTTTTCTTTTCTGACTTGGCCCAAGCCCGCACCTCCCTCTTTGTTTTTTTCCGGCACGTGGGAGGCCCTAGGCTGCCCCTTTTTTTTTTTTCTTCTCTTCCTTCTTTCTTTCTTTTCTTCTCTACCTTCTGGGCTTGCCACCTTTTTCTTTTCTTCTCTGGCCCACGTCATTTCTGGCGTTGGGCTCGTCTGGACAAGGTTTGGGTTGGACTGAAGCTACGCAGGCTGGAACAAAGGACAGTGGTGGTTCAAGGAGGTCCGGCACTTCTGCAGGCCGGTTCTGGAAGTTACGTTTCTGGTGGAGGATTATGGAGTTAGGGAGCCGGTTCTGACCAAATATAACGGTGGAAGGTGGTCTGGAAGAATGCGAACCAGGCAGAGGTTGTTTTTATCTTCTGGAGGCCGGTTCGGCACTATTCCGGCTTGTTCCGGTGACGCCGGCGGAGGTTTTAGGCTCCTGGGATTGAGTACTTCAAGGTGTGATGTGGAGACAGAAAAAGCTTCAAGGTTTTGTATTCGGATTCAAGGTTTGGCTATTTGTTTCAGGGTTAGGGCTTCGTGCTGATAACGTGTTTTAGGGAAACGAGAATTGAGAGGAATTTGCTGTGTGTTCTCATTGATAATAGGGGCCTCTTTATATAGAGGTTTACAATGTATAGAATCTCAATCATATAAGGAAAGTAATCGTACATTGAATAGGAATCTAGATCCTTCTAATTCAACCCTATTACCACTAGGTCAAGTAACCTAGAGTTTGGGCCAAACACAAATAGAGATATCCTTAAACACCAATGAATTAAATAGAAAGATTACTTAATTTCTCATTGGATAACATTAATCTTCATCTTCTCCACCCAAATTTACATTTATTACTATTTTTTTTGTCTTTTTGTTATCTCTTCATCATGAATTCGTTATTTAATTCACAAAATCATTAGTGTTAACTACATCAAAATCTTTGCAATATTTTTTGTGAACATTGAAAGTTAAATTTAAAACACGCAATAAAAATCTCAATATCTTCTTCATTGCTCATAGTTATTGACTAACTAATATTTTGACATCATAGATGAACATTGAAGCAGAAAGAAAAAATTTAAAAAATGGAAGTAAATTAGATTATGATTTTGTTAGGAAACTGTGGGAGTGGTCAAATTCTGCTAGGCATGCAATTAAGGTGATTAACTCCGCAGTTAGTATGGCGTTAAATTTCAGTCATGAATGCGGCGATTATTACGACAATAACTACGCACAATGATTATGATTATAAGTGCGCAATAAGTGCGCAATGAATGACTATCATAAATATGCAATGAATGACTGTCGTAAGTACGCAATAATTAACTGTTATTAGTGCAGCAATAATTATCATTATAAGCGTGTAAATAAATGCAGCCATCAAAGCAGAAATAATGGCAGCTTGTTCCCGAAGTAAGTCATCACCTATATAAAGGAGGCTCGACGTCCAGGTAATCCATCGAATTCCAATTATCTCTACTCCACAATTCAGAAACGTACTAACGTAGGCATCGGAGAGTTTTCTGCAGGTACCCCCCTTCTCCTCGAGCAGACGGTCAAACTCCAGGTCAACGCTTGAAGGAAGCTTCTTGATTGTTCCTGGTCAACTCCCGCTCCAGTCCGCATTAATTGTTGGGTCAAACTCCTCTACGGAATTTTTCACCTCCAACAAGTGGCGCCTTCTGTGGGAAGCACTTTTCCCTAAAAAGTGATGGTGGGAGTTGCCCCTGACGGGATCCTATTTCTGTCACTAAGGACTGGGAGTGATGGAATACAAGCCCGAAGTGACAAAAATCTGGGTAACGTAGACTAGCGTTTTTTCCTTTAATAAACATATTCTGACTTTTTCCTTTTATATTTGAAACATATTTGTGGTCAGTGTTGTTGAAATGTATGTGTAAGGCTGTTGGCCAGAGTAAATACCCAAGGCAGTGGCCAAGGAGAATAAAATGTTGTTGATCAGATTCAAAGGGAAATGGGGGCAATTCCATGTCTCATGCTGAAAATGAATCTTCGCCTTGAGGAAAGAATCGAGGCGGCCAGGGCCCAAGGAAAGATTCAGGGCGCCCAGGGCCCGAGGAAAGATTCGGGGCGGCCAGGGCCTGAGGAAAGAATCGGGGAGGCCAAGGCTCGAGGAAAGAATCGGGACGGCCAGGGCTCGAGGAAATATTCAAGGCAAGATTTGAAGCAGCCAGAGAATGGAAATTTCCTCTTAGGATGAGTGTCCAAAGAGAAAATTTGGGGGCATTGTGGGAGTGGGAGAATTCTGCTGGGCATGCAATTAAGGCGATTAACTCCGCAGTTAGTATGGCGTTAAATTTCAGTCATGAATGCGGCGATTATTACGACAATAACAACGCACAATGATTATGATCGATTATAAGTGCACAATAAGTGCGCAATGAATGACTATCATAAATATGCAATGAATGACGGTCGTAAGTACGCAATAATTAACTGTTATTAGTGCAGCAATAATTATCATTATAAGCGTGTAAATAAATGCAGCCATCAAAGCAGAAATAATGGCGGCTTGTTCCCAAAGTAAGTCATCACCTATGTAAAGGAGGCTCGACGTCTAGGTAATCCATCGAATTCCAATTATCTCTACTCCACAATTCAGAAACGTACTAACTTAGGCATCGGAGAGTTTTCTGCAGGTACCCCCCCCTTCTCCTCGAGCTGACGGTCAAACTCCAGGTCAACGCTTGAAGGAAGTTTCTCGATTGTTCCTGGTCAACTCCCGCTCCAGTCCGCATTAATTGTTGGGTCAAACTCCTCTGCGGAATTTTTCACCTCCAACAGAAACTTTAATATATTATAGTTTTTTATTGGTATAAATTAAATATGAGATTATCATTAGAAAAAAAAAAATCTCTTTTAATTGAATAGTAACGTAGACTAGCGTTCTTTCCTTTAATAAACATATTCTGACTTTTTCCTTTTATATTTGAAACATATTTGTGGTCAGTATTGTTGAAATGTATGTGTAAGGCTGGTGGCCAGAGTAAATACCCAAGGCCGGTGGCCAAGGAAAAACCCTTGAAATCATTCTTTTAGCAAATTCAAAATGATTCCAGCAACATATCAAGATTGAGAACCTTTGATTAATTTTGGTGCAGGATATACCTACTCATAAGAGAGCAATATCATATGATTTTGATTTATTCTTCTTCTCATGATTGAAAATAAAGATAAAAAGTAGAGTAACAGATTGTTGTATTTCATATTCAATGGTATTTTGGTATAAATAAGGAGGTCTACTTAGCTTCTCGAATATTATAAAAAATAAATTAGAGGTGTACTAAGTATAAGAGGTCCAAATAGCAAAATTGGAGGTCTAACTAGAACCACCCTGTTGTGAAAGTTTGTACTGTTTTAGAGAAACTGAATTTGGGAGGAATTTGTTGTGTATTCTCATTGATAATAGGGGCCTCTTTATATAGAGGATTACAATGCATAGAATCTCAATCATACAAGGAAAGTAATTCTACATTGATTAGGATTCTAGATCCTTCTAATTAAATCCTATTACCACTAGGTCAAGTAACCTAGAGTTTGGGCTAAACACAAATTAGGTTTTCCTTGAACACTCCCCCTTGTGTTGCCCAAACACGGTGCTTCTCTTGTTACCTCGTTAAAAACCTTGCCGAGTAACAAAAACCCAGTGGGACAAAAATAACCTCGGTCGAAGGGGAAAAAGAGCACAACACACCCTTCACGATTCGAGACGAACATGTAGACATCTCCCCCTGATGTCTACGCCTCCCCCTGATGACTACGATCATGGGAGTTCAGATAATTTTTGCAAGTCAATTCTTGCCACATGTTTCTCGAACGTGGTATTGGGCAATGACTTAGTAAACAAGTCTGCCTCACTGTCCTCAGATCGAACCTAGTTCACTTTGATCTCGAGGCGTGTCTGTTGTTGCTGATTATGCTTGGTGTTGTCGCTTTTGATGTAGCCTTACCTCATTTGTTCAAAACAAGTTGCATTATCCTAAATGGTCGTAGGCTCATCTGTGGTAGACTTCAAACCACAATTGTTCGAACATGCATAATTATGGATCCAATCCATATACATTCACAAACCACTTCGTGAAGAGCAATGATTTCTGCATTGTTCGAAGATATAGCGACTAGGGTCTATTATATAGACCTCCAAGATGTCACGGTCTTTTCCCATGGTGAACACTTAACCGGATTGGGAATGACCATTGTGTGGGTCAGACAGATACCCAACATCAACAAAACCTTCCAAAAACACATGTCATTTTGGAATGGGGATAGAGAACGCAGGCCAGCATTGGCGGCGTTTCTGGTGTGTGATGGGTCCGAATCCATCATCTCTCTATAGGGATAGAACAAGCCCATATCATTCATACATCTCAAGTATCGAAAGATATCTTTTACACCAATCCAATGGCGTCGCGTTGGCGCAGAGCTATATCTAGCTAACAAGTTCACAACTCTTTTCCCATGGTGAACACTTAACCAGTTTGGGAGCGACCATTGTGTGGGTCAGAGAGATACCCAACATCAGCAAAACCTTCCAAAACACATGTCGTTTTGGGATGGGGACGATGGACGCAGACCAGTGTTGGCGGCGTACCTGGTGTGCGATGGGTCCGAATCCATCATCTCTTTGTAGGGATAGAACAAGCTCATATCATTCATACATCTCAAGTATCGAAAGATATCTTTTACACCAATCCAATGGCGTCGCATTGGCGCAGAGCTATATCTAGCTAACAAGTTCACAACATATGAGATGTCCGGTCTTGTGCATTTAGATAAGTACAATAATGCGCCTATTGTACTAAGTAAGGCACTTCCGCCTCTAGCACATCTTCGTCATCATCCTTTTGACGAAGAGGATCCTTTTCAGGACCAAGACTATGGACGATCATGGGGGTGCTTGAAGGCTTGACCTTGTCAAAAATGCCTAAGCATCTATCGACACGATGCTCAAGTTCCAAACAGAGACATAATCATGTAGCAGCCGGAAAAGTTACTGTAGCTACCCGGAAAAATTGCCGGAAAGCTGCCGGGAAGTCGCCGAAAGTTGCCGGAAAGTCACCGGAAAGTGGCCGGAAAGTCGTTGACCGTTGACCTATGCTGACGTGGCAGTGGGTCCCTATTTCTGACGTGGCAGTGGGTCCCTGTGATGACGTGGCAGTGGGTCAGGGTGGTGACGTGGCAGTGGGCCAGGGTGTTAACGTGGCAGTGGGGTCTGCGTCAGTAGGCTTGGGCTTCTGGCCTTCTAGGCTTCTGGGCTTCTTTTGCTTTCTCTTTTTTTCTTTTCTTTTCTTTTCTGCCGGTTCAAGATGCAGCAGCTCAAGTGGCAGGTTCAAGCCTTTTTAGGCCGGTTTTTGCAATTTTTCTTCCGGTTCCTGAAACTTCAGATCAATGGGCTTCTGGTATCAAAATTTGGTGAAATTTGAAGGTCCGGAAGATGGTGAACCGGTGGAATATTTGATGCGAGTTGTATGGAGCTTCCGGTGGCCGGTTCGGTAAGTTTCCGGCCGGTTCTTGGGGTGGGGCCTCCGGTTCTGGACTCCTGAGATCGATTCCTTTAAGGTGTGAGGTGGAGGCAGAAAAGGCTTCAACGATTTGTATAGAATCTCAATCATACAAGGAAAGTAATTTTACATTGATTAGGATTCTAGATCCTTCTAATTAAATCCTATTACCATTAGGTCAAGTAACCTAGAGTTTGGGCTAAACACAAATTAAGTTTTCCTTGAACATGTACTTTTTTTTCACGTACTTATCTGCTTCCCACTTTCACTATTTTTTTTCTTTTTCTATTTTCTATTTATTTTATAAATTGTCTATTTTACCTTTATCTATTTTATGAGTTTTAAAATTTTTTAATAATTCAGGATCACTATGGTACATTTTTTCTGTTTTAGCTAACAAAACTTTTCTCTTAATAATAGTATAAATAATAAATAGAAAGCTAAAACAAGAATAGTAAAGCAGTGGACTAGGCCTACAACTGCTTTTACAATTTACAAAAAAAAGAGACAACATAAACCAAAAAGAGAAAAGTACAAATTGGAACTCAGAATGATGAGCCAGAACCAAAAGGACAAATATAAGATAATTAGATAATTAATACGCAAGACTTGATCGAGGATAAATCTTGATCAAAAGATTCTTTCAAAAAAGATGGGATGATGAGCCACCAAATCCCACCCTCATTTGAGACACCAAAGTTTGCCGGCTTGTCAGCAACTGCATTGCCTTCTCTATAAATATGAGAAACATGAAAATTTAATTAACTTGCCTGGTGAAGACAGTTTAACCAATGATTATGAAGCCTTTGTTGGTGCAGAAAAATTCCGTTGAGGAGTTTGACTCACCAATTGATGCGGACTGGAGCGGAAGCTGACCGGGAACAATCGAGAGGCTTCCTTCGAGCGTTGACTTGGAGTTTGACCGTCGACTAGAGGAAAAAGGGAGGGTACCCGCAGAAAACCCTCCGATGCCTAAGTCAGTATGTTTCTTAGTTGTGGAGTAAAACAAGTCTGAATCAGATATCTTACCCAGTCAGTATGCCACCTATTTATAGGTGAGGGAGAGCTTGCACCATAAATGGCGTTTTATATCGTTTTGATAACTGTGCTTATTATCGCCATAATTTCGCGTTATTTAATAACGCCATCACTCCGCGTTATTCAATAACGCCATCACTCCACGTTATTCAATAACGCCAACCGCGTTATTAAATAATGTCAATCGCGTTACCTCGTTATTAAATAACGTCATCACTCCACGTTACTTAATAACGCCATAACATCAACCGCGTTATTTAATTATGCCATCACTCTGCGTAATTTAATAACGCCATAACGCCAACCGCGTTATGCCAACCACGTTATTAAATAATGTCATCACTCCTAGTTATTTAATAACGCCATAACGCCAACAACGTTATTAAATAACGCCATGATGCCAACCACATTATTAAATAACGTCATCACTCCTCGTTATTTAATAACGCCATCACGCCACGTTATTATGACCACCTTTAATAGCCTCCTTCATTGTGGTATTAACAACGGTAGTTAACGATGCATTTACGATCGTCATGACCCGCGTACTTATGGTGAAGGTGAATAGTCACAATGGTAGGCCAAAATCGTTGATTAACCCCACAATGCCCCCAAATTTTCTCTTTGGACACTCGTCCTAAGAGGAAATTTCTAAAATCTGGCCCCGACCCCCACCCGAGCCTAACTCTGAGGTTCCCTCTTTCAAAGCGGTATGATCTCCTACTCGTCCTAGCCTTGATGCAACTATCACCATCACCTTGAACCTCGACAAGATTTGACACCTCGACCAAGTGACGCTTAATGTTTTTCGAATTTACTTATCCTTTAGAGTTCGCCTCCTCAGCGATAGCTTTTTCCCTCGTCGTCGTCGAGAGCCTTTTTCCTTGCAAAGAGATTTTTTTTTTTTTTTTCTCATCGAGAGCATTGTTCTTCGTTAAGAGCTTTCCTTTTCGTCGTTGAGAGATTTTTCGTTGACAGTGTTTTTTCTTTTATTGCGAGATTTCCTCATCAAGAGATCTTCCTCGTTTATGGTGTTTTCCTTCGATGGAGGCCCTCCTCATCGAAGACATTTTTTCTTCACTAAAGGCTTATCGAGGGCTTGCTTTTCCTTCATCGATAGTCCTTGTACTCCTCATATTGCCCCCATATTTTTCTTTGCTGTGTTCTCAAAAACATAGGAAGAGTAATAGTCTGTCGCCTCTATATCAATGTCGTTCTTACCAAGAATGTCGTTCTTACCAAGAACCGGCGCTTAAGAAAAGTTCAATAACAATGAAAAAACACAAATTTACTCAGAGCAACAAGAGTTCGAAATCAAACCATATATGATGAATTAATGGATTGCCGTCGATGAATTCCTGGATTGCCCTCAAGGTGAAGAATTAGTTTTTGTATGGGACACAGAGTTGCCCCCATTTTCCTTTAACTCTAATAAACAATATATTATTTATTTTGGCCACCGGCCTCACACATACATTTTGGCCACCGGCCTCATACATTCCTTTGGGCCACCGGCCTCACATATACACTTTGGCCACCGGCCTCATGCATTATTCCGGCCACGGGCCTTGCGCTTACATTCTGGCATGCATTATTCCGGCCATCGGCCTTGCGCTTACATTCCGGCCACCGGGCTCATGTATTGATTATGAAATGAGATTCGGTTATAGCTATCCCCGTTTGTTCGGCGGGCAAGGTTTACCATTAAATCACACGAGTTAAGCAAATAACATTTTATTTAATTTGGCTACTGGCCACAAATATATTTCAAATACTAAAGGAAGTGAAAATCAAACAAATGATTATTAAAAGGAAGAACATATGTCTATGTTACCTGGTTTTTGCCCCCTCGACCCGGATTTCACCCTCGACCCTTATAATAATATCATCCATGTCTCTTGGCGGGTTGCGTAATAGATTTTCATATAAGCATGTACCTGGGAAGAGCCCTTCACGGAAGGCGATTACCGCGCATTGAGGGTCACAATTGATGTGCATCATCTCTGCCTTGAATCTCTTGAAGAAACAATCAATCTTCTCTCCTACATTTTGCTTTGTGTTGAATAAGGTCGCCATGTCTTTTTTTTGTTGCGACTGCAAAAATATTGGGAGATGAAGGTTTGGCTCAACATTTCAAAATCTGGGATTGATTGGGGCCTGAGGTCTTGGAACCATGTCAACGCGGTCCCTGTGAGGCTTAAAGGGAAAAGTTTGCACATCAGTTTCTCGTCGGTTGTCTCGATGGACATCTGCTGGTTGTACCCCTTAATGTGGTCTACCGGGTCAGTAGTCCCATCATACTTTTGGAAAACGGGGGTGGTGAATCTGCGAGGTTTCGCCGCATTGAGGATGTCATTGGTGAATCGAGACGCACCGACGTCTCTTGCGATTTCGGCCGCGAGTTCTCGAGGGCCAGTGCGCTTGCACTGTTCGATCATCTTCTCCATTTTCTCTCGCCATTCTTCATTGCGCGGTCTCTTGTGGCGTCCTGCCCCGATTCTACCATTATCTTTCAGTGTGCGGCTCAATCTCTCAACCAAGGTTTCGCCTGCGCCACCAGCTATTGTGTTGGTTACCCTGTGGTTGTGGTGGGCATCGCTGATCTCGTCATCCGAAGAGTTGACCGTCGACTAGAGGAAAAAGGGAGGGTACCTGCAGAAAACCCTCCGATGCCTAAGTCAGTATGTTTCTTAGTTGTGGAGTAAAACAAGTCCGAATCAGATATCTTACCCAGTCAATATGCCACCTATTTATAGGTGAGGGAGAGCTTGCACCATTAATGGCGTTTTATATCGTTTTGATAACTGTGCTTATTATCGCCATAATTTCGCGTTATTTAATAACGTCATCACTCCGCGTTATTCAATAACGCCATCACTCTGCGTTATTCAATAACGCCAACCGCGTTATTAAATAATGTCAATCGCGTTACCTCGTTATTAAATAACGTCATCACTCCACGTTACTTAATAACGCCATAACATCAACCGCGTTATTTAATAACGCCATCACTCTGCGTAATTTAATAACGCCATAACGCCAACCGCATTATGCCAACCACGTTATTAAATAACGTCATCACTCCTCGTTATTTAATAACGCCATAATGCCAACAACGTTATTAAATAACGCCATGATGCCAACCACGTTATTAAATAACATTATCACTCCTCGTTATTTAATAACGCCATCATGCCACGTTATTATGACCACCTTTAATAGCCTCTTTCATTGTGGTATTAACAACGGTAGTTAACGCTGCATTTACGATCGTCATGACCCGCGTACTTATGGTGAAGGTGAACCGTCACAATGGTAGGCCAAAATCGTTGATTACCCCCACAGCCTTCATGGAATTAGATTTGGAGACCGAAAGTAATTGACCACCCCTTTTACTGACTCTGAAGCTATTTTAATTTATTCTATCTTTGTCTTTTATGAAGCTCTTGTCAATTTTTTTATGCAGGTGGAGCGGTGGTTGTAGAGGAAGGCAATAGAGGTATGAACGTATTTATGCCGGTCCATCATGCGACATGTGAAAGCTCATACATCATGAGTACGTAGCCATGGCCTCTCGGAAGTTCATCAGTCATTACACAGGTGAAATAAGTAATTAGTAGTGTGCGAAAGTTGAAACCTGGCCCCTCATTTTTTAACATACAAATCTCAGAGTCTCTGACTTGGCATGTTAACAAACTCAGACGTCCTCGAATGACCTTCACCTCTTAATAATGTGCCGTTAACAATAGCCACGGCAGGAAATTAAAGTTTAAGTGGATAATGACCAAATTTACCATGACAACACAAGAAGACATCTCCATTGTCAACTACTCGTTTTACTCTTCTACCCCTCCCATTTTCTGGTCATGAAGTCATACTGCACGAGGATTCTTTCTCTCAGGCTAGCTACCTCAGAGTTGTGGCAGTTCAGTAATTACCAAGTGAGAAATAGGGATTGGATTTTCAACATGTCAAGGTCTTCATGAACCCAATTGTTTCAGTAGGTTTAAAGTAGAATCATCTAGGGGGCCCTTGAAAATTTGCAGTACGCAGTTAGACCTGTGAGAAAGTGCCTACGTATTTACATATGATAGGTGTAATTTTGGTAAGAAAATTTTAGTAAATATATTAAAATGATAAGATTTGACATTATTTTTATAATATTGTGGACTATTTTAACATGGAGAAATTTTGGTGATTAATTTAACATTAAGTAGTCTAAGATGAAGTTTCTTATTATTTTTTCTAATAAAAATATTTAGGCTTTATTTTAAGTTTTAAGTTAGTAACTTAGTATGGAGCAAGGAATACAATCTTCCATTTATGGTTTCAGAATTATTGGTTTATTGGTGTTGATGATATATAAAAGGAAATTGTTATGATGAAGGTTATGGAAGGTGAAAGCATTGAAATGCCGAAATAATTAAAGGAAAAGATGGAAAAAATTTGTGTGATATTTACGAAGGTAAAATTTATGGAAATTTACGTGGAGAATCTCTGGAATTGTATGTTGTTGTAAGTGAATAGTTGGTAATGAGAATTATGGGTGATGATAAAGGAGTGTCAGGATGAATGGTGATAATTAAGCATATTGTTATTGGCACCTAAAATGTTTAAAGCGATGCAAATTATTTGGGACTGATTTGGCGCAATGATGGATTTGATTGATTATGATCAAGGAAAGTGTTAGCTAGCTAAGCTTAAAAGAAATTTGAGAGTTTTAGAATTTTATTATACATCATACATTATCATATTATTATAACTAGCCTCTTAACACACGCTTACGCGTGTGTCAATTGGGTTTTTTTAATGTTTTTTTGTACCAAAAAATTGGTTTTACATAATTTATTTCTTCATCAAACGGCAATAAAAAATAAGGAATAATACAGTTTTTGGACTTGTGGTAAATAACAATTGGTGATTCATTGCTCACTAGTCTAGTAAAATCTCTCCCACATTAAGATTAACAGTTTCTTCTCTCTCTTCTATTCTTTTTCTCTTTTCCTGTTTTTCTTTTTCCTATTTTTAATTTACTGTTTTATCCATTATCTATTAAAGTTTATAGTCTTAGAGTTTTAATTAATCAAGGGCAATTGCAGGATTATTGAAACTTTAACCTTAAGCCTTATTGGCTTAATTAATACTGATGATTATACATACATTTAACATATACTAAATCTCAATCCACTATTATACTATTCATACTGTTGACAACTGTTCATAAGTGTATGAAAAGACAGTTTTACACTTTGTTTTCCATCTATTACCGGCTGCCACTCTGACCGGTTAGTCATTGTTTTGATGCGAAAGAAGGGTGTGGACTGATTTTGATAGAGGTTTGCCGTTGTTTTCACCCGATAGAAGGGAGTGGATTTAGCTCTTTCCAATCTTCGATCTGTCGATAAAAGGTAATCATGAGTCATCTGCTCTTCCCTCTTCAAATCTCATCTCCCAGATTTGATTAAATATAGAATTTGGAATTTGGATTCTTTGATTTGATGTGAGATTTGCCAATAATTGATAGTGTTTGGGTAGGTGATCTGCTACAACTAAACCAATCGTGCTTGGGTCTTGAAGATAATCGTGATAGACCAACCAGGTGAGAGGTTTTGTGCTATGATCGAGATAATCGTGTCTATTTTTCATTTAATCTCTTGAATTTGGTTGTTTCGTCCATGGGTCTGGAAGTCTTCTTCCGCTATCTTTTTCTTATATTTTGTGTGGTTCGATGTTTATTGGGTTTTTGGTTTTCGTTGGTTTTGAACTGATATGGGTTTTGTGTGTGTTTTCAGATATGGATGGTTGATTGGAATGGGGCCGTAACTTCTTTTACATTGTTGTTTCTGCAAATAGCTGAAGTTCAGACAAAGCATATATGGTCTTTTTGGTTCTTTGCTGCGAAATAATCGACCCAATTTCAGGTCAGTTTTCCACTTGCAAGTAATCTAATTTTTCATTTGGAGTTCCCAGCTTTAGCTTGCTTTAAGTACAGGTATGAAGAACCAAATATTATTCTCAAGGCTATGGTTGTTTTGGAGCTTTTGTCAAGAAATCAGCTATTGTTTATAGTTAAATGATCTGTTCACTACTATGATTTGTCATTAAATTGGGAACAAGAGAGATTACCAACTTGACTTAGCCCACTGACTTTTATTGGAATGTTAATAATCTAGGTGGAGAGATTCCTCTTGAGATCGGAAAGATGGGCAGCTTAGAAGGTTAGCTCTGTTTCTTTCAACAATTTTTTTTTTGATGATTTTGATTTTTGTACGCATTTGATTAGTTTGTTTAGAGTGAGCAGGATGATTTGAACTATTTGCGTGTTACTGAATTAGTATACTCTTTGTAACTTGGGGGCTAAAATTTTAGTTGAGAAGATGTTGATGGTAGTGGTGAGATAATCTAAGTGGTGGCTTATGCTTTACTAGAGTCTTGAATGTGAAAACTCTAGATAAAATTAGTTTGCTTCAATTTTTGAAGAAGTTTCTGCTGTGCCTTTTGTTAATTGAATTATGTGTGCTCATACAGAGGTTCAGAAATTTGATGAGATCGCAAAACAATCTATGTCAGAAGGTGATAACAGCAAAGTCTACTAACCCCAAATTATCATTCATGACATATCAGACAAGGAATGTTGCTGCATTCCCTTAGTCATCAGGTTTCTTGATAAATATTATACTTACTCTATATCATTTTTTATTTACCTGAATAAATACTTTTGAATGTATTTGGTGTACAATTATATCACATAGCTCAACTTATATATATATATATATATATATATATATATATATATATATATATATATATCACATAAGCAATTGAAGAATGAACGAGAAAGCCATGGATTGAAGAGTGATTGTTATTTGATGGCATTGAACTTTTCTCTCAAAGAATGAGCTTTTCCTCTGTAAATAATCTAATTCTCAACTTCTAATCTCTATTTCTGGCAATTTAATACTGCGTCTCAATTCAAAAGTATGACTACTTGACAGTGACGAACTTACTGAATTTGTTTGATCACTATCTGTCAGGAATTAGTAGAAAGCTGGAAAATACATACAAAAGTTAGGACAAAGTTGCACTTCATGAAAGCTCCAACCAAGATGAATGAAAAAGTAATCTGCTTTCCAAGTTTTTTAATACTTAGTTTTCCAAAAACAATTTCACACTTTTAGAGAAGCTTAAATTGTTTTGATTTAAACTTTGCTTAATTGTTCTCTTTACCACAAATTATGGCATTCAATTTCAATGAGAAGCCTCCAGATAGTGTTCAACTCTTTTAGAATTAAACTAATTGTATATATTATGTCCATTAGAAATCAGTGGTTTTTGGCTTTTCTCTGAGGAATAATACAATAAAGTTTGTTTTTTCAGGCTGTGTCTACTATTCTCTATTTCAATCTCAGTTTCCTCAAATTCAGTTAAATTGAAATTTAAATAAAGTCAAAATGTAGAGGCATGTAGCTATAACTTCACAAATTCTAAAGCCCATTCTAGAATTTGATCCTCAATTTCCATTCATAAAAATCTCAAGACTATTCTTTCAATTTCTACGATTTGTATGATCGATTTAGTTACTTCCCTGCATTTTGTCTGCTTAGCAAAATTCAGTTTTAACAACTAACATGCTTTAGTGGCCATTGTCCTCTGAGTTCTTTGGCTGTGTTTTAGTGTTTCATATTACTGTTAAAGAGGAGAATAATCTCAGTAATGATGCAATAACTAAAGATATTAAACAGGTAAATATTTCTCATCAAATTTTCAGAAAAACTATTTCCATAATTTGCATGCTGCCAATAATAATACACATGTTAGATTTTACCTCTCAACCTTTATTTACATATTCCATACCATACTTTGGTCATTTGTTCAAGGGAAAAATTTGGTAAGTGGTCCTGAACTATAGACCCCTATGAATTTCAGTACAGCAATTTCTAAAATATAAACTTTGGTACATGAGGTTTCAAAACCGACCAGTAAGCATACACGAGGTCAATAACACGGTTAGTTTGGTGCCAGCTGGCCGTATTTCAAGGAGTAAAACGGTCTCTCTCTTCCCCTCACTCACTTCACTTAACTTAGTCATTTTGTCTCTTAAAGCCCAATCCCTTCTGCTCATAACCACCACCGCTACCATTCGACTCGGTGACGAAGGCCACGCTTCGATGTGACCAAAAATTGATTAGCATAGATGACGATGTTCTGATCTTGATTTTCGTTCACTGCAAGAACCTCACGTGCCTTAAGCTCCGCGGTTGTTGGGAAATCACCGACCTTGGAATGACGGCGTTCGCTTAGAATTCTAAACGAATGAAGAAGCTCTCTGTCGATTCGTTCATGTTTGGCGCCAAGGCCATAAATGCCTTGCTCGAGGAGCTATCGGTGAAGCGGCTCTGAGGGATCCACGACGCGAAGGAGCAAATCAGAGCCTGGAAAAAGCCGTCGACACTAAAATCGATATGCTTGAAGGAGAACACTAAACGGTCAGTGCCTTCGATCCAAACCCGTGCTTTGAATGATCCGACTTCTTTAAGTTTGACTGCAGTTTCTTCCAATTGCAAAAAATTGGAAAGGTTGTCTCTTTGCGGTAGTGGAACAATTGAAGATGCTGAATTCTCTTGTATTGCTACCAAATGTGTAGCATTGAAGAAGCTGTGTAGAAAAATTTAGTGGAGGTGTAGAAAAATTGACTGGAAAAATTGAATGTGGCTCTTTGGATGTTGTTGTTGGTTTGAGTGGAGGTGTAGAAAAATTGGATGAAAAAATTGAATGTGGCTCTTTGGATGTTGCTGCTGGTTTGAGAGGAGGTGTAGTGGTTTTTTGTTTGGAGGAGATGTGATGGTCACGGGCTCACTGGCCATGGAGGAGAGAAAGGGCTGGATCATAATAGAGAGAGAGAGAGAGAGAGAGAGAGAGAGACAAAGAGTCTTTGAGAGAGAGGATATCTGTTGGCAAATGAAAAACCAATTTTGCCCTTCATTATGTGTGTAATGGCATGCAAACTGACGGAGTCATTGACGTCGTGTACGTATATTGGGTCGGGCTTCATATTTGATGTACCAAAGTTTATGGTTTGGAACTTGTTGTACTGAAATTCATAGTGGGTCTTACTTCAGGTACTATTCGTGAACTTTCCCTTTGTTCAATCAATAAAAGATTGATATCTTTCTGCTAGACATAAGATAGCATTGCTATACATTTCTCTCTTCCTAATTGTATTGGTATTATTCCTCATATACTATCACTTGAAAGTTAGGAATGGAATTGAGCTGCGAGTAAATATTCAGATTACAGAACACTTGGAGATGCTCACTTGCAAACACAAATTATATATATGTAGTTGCTCACTTTAAGTTTTATAATCTGTCATTTGAACAACTTATCTAAGCATTTGAATTGGAAGACTAATGTATGCATTTTGTAAATGTTTCAATGTCTGTGTATAGCTGCTGATCAGCTGAAACCATTGTGTTGATGACCGAATATAATAGGAAGATCAGATTTTAGATCACCAAGCAACTTGCAGCACACGGACAACTCTTTTAAAGAAGAATCAGATAGTAATGTAGTGCCTTAAAGTTACAGGAGGAACAATATAGAGAGCTAGAGGCTCTGGAAACAATTTTGGAGGCAGGAAACTCTCTTATATTTTGCATTACTGTTTGATACACTATACTGATTAATGTGATATATGATGTTTCTCATTTTGATCAAGAATCAATTCATTTCTGTTATATCTTTCATTATTGCAAATTGTTAGCAACAATAAATCCCACGGCAAAGCGCGGGGTACCGTTGCTAGTTTATTTACTATATACTAAAGTTCACTCACTGTTCATTTAACAGTGATTTCGCTCTAACTGGATTGACTCTGGATTGACTCTTTTGCCCTCGCTTGATATTTTATTTTTTTTATTATTATTATTATTTTTTTTTTTGCGGTTCTTCCACGGACCTATACTATACCAGATGCTTCCATCGGTTCTTTTCTCTTCTGTTGGTTTCTCTCTTCCTCCCTTCTGCCCTTAGGTTTATTATAAGCTATCACCATCACTCAGTACGATATCGAAGAAGTACAGCAACACTGCAACCACACATGTAACAACCCAACAATCTCGTTGTTCCTTGATTTCATCATTGAATCATGAACCTTAAGATTTTGCAGCAGTTGATAGTTTCTCTGTATGAGAGGTTCTGTCAGCTCGATCGCAGTGGCGGAGGTTTCATCTTCGCCATTGAGTTTTTGTTCGTACCGGAATTCGCAGTCAATCTTCTCCCTTAGGTAAGCCTATCCCCAAATAAAGGTTAAAGTTTTTGTGATCTAAGGCTGGTAAAACTTCAATGATTGATGCTTTTATTGAATAGTTGTTTTCGACCGGTTGTTTTTTGCTTCATATTTTTTTGCTTCTCCACTTTGTTGTCATTGGATAGGTTGAATTCCCATACAATTTTGGGTTTCACTTATATCAGTTTTCCATTTCTCAGTTTCGGTTGGGTAGACGTAGATACCGGGGGAGAGCGATTAGAGTACATAAATATATTATGTGCATGCAAACTCAAATTTGGCACAAATGATATATACACACAGTTTAGAGAGAAGGTCTACATACTGCAGCTCTTTAGAAGTTATCCTATATAATTGTTAAAGGAGATTCCAAGCTCTTAATTGACTGTATACTGGGGAGTGCTTTAGTATCTTGGATCATCAGTCTATTAGTAAGATATGTTAGGCTTTTAGCTCAGCAATTTCATACAATAATTTTTAGACATAGTTTTCGAAAAGCGAATTTTCTTGCTGATCATTTAGCTTCTCTAGCTTATAACTATCAGAACTCTAAAATTTGGTTTTTTTACCTCCCCCTTTCTTTGTCTCTAGCGTTCCAGTTGGATCAGCTGGGAAGAGGAGTTGTAAGATGTTTTTCTTTTGCCTTGAATGTTCTTTTCTGTCATTAAAAAAAAAAAGGCCACAACTTATTAGGTGTTGAATTTTAATTCAAAATGCCTCGATGCAATTAGAAATAAGACACATACTTATAAGTTTTTATTTCATTTTGTCTCTAATATGGGATATTCACCCTCCAAATTTTGCCTTGATTGTTTAGTAATACAATGTTGTTCAAATACTTTTGTTATTATTTTTAATCTTTATTATGTCTTTATTAATTTTTGTCAACTTTCAATTTTTATAAATCATGGTGACCATATGATTTTTGTCACATCTCCTTCAAGAAAAAGAATTAATGGTGGGTTGTTTTCATTAAATTGAAAGGGTGGTTTCTTGTGATTGGTATGAGTTTTGAGTTTTTGTATTTGAGTTTACTCATACAAGCTTTCATAAGCTTACCGGGTTTGTTCTGGTGCCTCATCTCTGGCCACGACCACAAGTTCATCCCATCTTTCCTGGTGTCACAGTAATAATAACGGTCATGTCCATCCCCTCTGTCCCAGTCACAACAACAACATCAGCGACCAATCCATCCCTTCTCTTCTGGTGCCTCATCTCCAGCCATGACCACTAGTTCATTCTCTCTCTTTTGGTGCCGCAATAACAATAATGGTCACCAGTCCATCCCCTCTCTTCTAGAGCCACAAATCGAGACCACTAATCTATCCACTCTCTCCTAATGTCTCGAATAACATTACACATCTAATCAAAACAATATTAAATTCACAAACATAAAATATCATAATCAATGGTCATAACATCCATAACTCAAAAAAAAATTGAAAATCCATAAATCACATTCCATATTCAACCCTAACATTTATCCTAAAATCTTAACCAAGCTTAAATACAAGACATGCCTTGGGAATCATAATTTCAAATAAAACACAAATCTGAAGTATTAATAAAAGAAATCATAAATTAAATATGAAATCACATCCAAAGGGATCGCAAACCATAATCAACACTCAAATCCGTGGAAATAAATTAATATTTAGCTAAATTCAAATTCAAACTGAACCCAGAAACCCTAATTTAATAATTCATCAAAAATCCCAATTCACATCGGAGTTGGCTCAAACTTCTAGAGTTTCGTCAACTCAATAATTCTACCTGTTTGATTAACATGAATTCATACTCAAATTTACAAAACTGTGGAAATCCCCATCGATCCTATTATTTAATGTATATCTACCAAAATGTATCCAAATGCTCGTATCAATTAGCTCTACCTAATGGGTTAGACTTATGACCAAAAAACCTAATGGGTTAGACTAGGAAGCCAGAAGAGGTAGCAAGCGCCCCCACCCACTGCTACAAATGGCTTCACGTGAGCCCCATGCTCCATCACTCTAACCACTAATTACAAGACCTATACCAAAAGAATTGTATGTACAAGCCCAACACTTTCATCATTTACAACAAAGTGAAATATTGCTTGCAGAGGCTGGAAAATACCTCTAAACAATTCAGGATATGAATTCTTTAAGTCGGCAATTCTCCTTCCTCTGATCGGTTCGGCGTCGATGGCTCTAAGGGCTCGATGGCAAGGACTTCAAGTCTTGGGTAGTGGCACGACCTAAGGTGGCCTAAGGATGGAGCTTCGGTAGGGTCCAAATCCATGAACTCCATTCAAGTTTACACACAAATTCAGCAAACCCAACCCAGAAATCAAATTCACGTTTATACACACACAAAAATTCAACAAACCCACAAATTCATGTTTACACAATTTCAGATACCAAAAAACAATCCAGTACCCAGAAGGTCAGAAATCAAAAAGGGTTTAGCTAATTAGCTTTAACAATTTCAATTTGGGTTTTATGAATTGGTTATCAGAATACCTATTTAACATTGGTGATTAGGTATTTCGGTGGACTCACTGATCAAGTCATCAAGGGCCAAAGACAGAGCCAGAGGAGGAGGAGAATAAGAGAAGAGACCTAGAGCAGTAGTCGGTGGAGTGACTGATCAAGCCATCAACGCATCAAGGGCCGAAGACGGAGAGGAGGAGAAGAAGAAAAGAAGAAACCTGGAGCTTTAGTTTACTGCTGGAGCCTGGAGGCCTAGATCCCGGAGTCAAAGAGGAGTAGAAGAAGACGAGAAGAATCAGTGGTGGGGCTTGAGAAAGGGAAAGAGATTTCAAAAAAAAAAAAAAAACATAGATATATAGACTTAATATTTTTTTTTCCGGCCCAAAAATCTTGGTAGGGCTTGAGCCCAACCGAAACATGGCTGGATCCGCCCCTGGTAGGGTTGAGACGCACTGCCTGCCGAGCCCTTAATTACTTCAATTCTCACTATACACTGAAATTGACACAAGGGAAGGTGAAGGATCAATGAAAAAAGGATAGGCGGTCCTTTTTCAACCGTTGGGGAGACCCGTGGTGGCCGGACAGCGAAGAACCTGCTGTGTCTGTGGTTCTGGTCGGGTCACACCGTTGGGTCCAGAAGAGAGAGTTTCTTTAGGGTTTCGGACTTCTCTCTTCCCTCCCACTAATGCTGTTAGAGTATACGATGTGAAATACCAATATTGCCCCTACTAAGTCTCTGAAAAACTCCATTGTAATAATTCAATTTCTGCATATCGTAATTTACTTAAATGAACACCAATTTTTGTGTGCTATATGTGTAAGGACTCGGTTTAATATCCTCTATAATTTATGTGAAGAAAGTTTTCCAAAAAAAAAGAACCGAAGAATATGTCAACTTTAGATCAGTTCCTCCTAAATGTTTGAAATGAAAACAAAAGTAAAGATTTTGATCAGTTACCATCCAAATGATCAGTAAACCGGTAAATTCAAATACGGGGCATAATAGAACATGCATGAGAACGTACATGAACGGAATTGAAGTTATGTCTTCGGTCCTGATTAACTAGGGTTTACAAGATCTCATTGGACTTTAGGGTTTAGGGTTTAGGAGACACCGGAATCAGATACAGCTTTGGCTAGCCTTTTAATTAAGAGGACTTGATTATAAGCATATATTCTAATCTTTAGCCCTGCCAAGAGATCGGCTTTCATCGTTCAAATCTAGCTGTGTGAGTCGATCATCGATCGACCGGCATTACAATCAAATTAATTGCAGGAATATCATCAATCAAGCTAGGTACAAATTGGGAGAAAATATCCGACTACACCACCCCCATCTTCATTCCCGACAAGCAGGGCAAGGATGAATAATGACTCGAGGCCATGTAAATGTTAATAAGATAAAGGAACTTTATGTCCGCACGCAAGTATTGAGCTTAAAAAGGCATTCTTTACACCGTTTAGAAGCAAACTGGCAATGTGAGTATACATTACCTTATTAGGCTTTACATATAAAACGAATTACTGTGTGTCGTGCTTTGTGGATAACAAGGTCAGTCCGATATTTATCACCAAATTGTGGTATATGCATGGGTTACTCAACCATACCAAACAGACGAAGATCGATTAGAGCACACGTCCATCATTAACAATTAATATCGGTCAGTTTTCGTCCTTAAATCATGAGTACGTAGTCCTGACCTCTCAGAAGCTCATCAGTGATTACACTTCACATAGTAATTAGTGTGCGAAAGTGGAAACCTGCGCATGCTTTGAAGTTTGAACATACAAATCTGAGAGTCTCGACTTGATTAGTAGAATGTGTATCATGTTAACAAACTCAGACGTCCTTGGATGACTTTCATCTCTTAATGCGCCACTAATTATAGCCACCGCAGGAAATTATAG